>KQ962909.1:78899-95338 GCA_001563735.1 Leucoagaricus sp. SymC.cos
AATGATAACAAATCTGTATTCTCCAGCAATGTACATTCTGGTCCATCCTCTATATTCAATCTTGCTGCTTCACTTCTCTTAATACCAATCTCTCAGCTACTCAACTTCACTCAGCTAGCATAAATGAAAGTTCTTTCTGATGGTGTTAAATACTTGTCAATAGCTGAATTTGCATTTTATGAACTTCTGAATAGGGAGATTGTACTCTAAGACTACAATGACACTTATATTGGGTTCAACAGAACAACAGAGCAACTTTTGTATAGATGATGTAGGTTGAACTCATGAAATAGCATTTCTAAAAAGAATGGTGAATTTTAATGTCCTGATATGATTAACATTGTATCTCAACTGAACATTCAATTAACTCATATATTGAATTATATACTATGAAATTATAGTGGCAGAAGATGAAGAGTTGAATTTGATATAAATTTTCTATCTCTTTTCATAGAGATCTATCTACTATTTATATAATTATCATGAACTCTTTTGTTTGTTTCACTCAGCTTTTCTAAATCTGGTATAGTTTTCATCAGTATCAGTCAATGACTGGTCAAATAACTGGTAAACAGCTAATATTTGATGGCATTGACTGGTCATTGACTTTGCTAATACTGCATCACTGCTTCTAACAATAATACAGCTATTCTTTTTATCCAAACAGAGTCTAAGTTAAGTCAGTCAAAAAAGATTGTGTTAAGCCAAGAAAGACTAGATTAAAATAAGTTAAGTGAGACCCAAAAAACTCTAAATAAGCCTTGCACAATAGAGGTTCTACAATAACTAACAGAACAATTTATTGAAAATGATCAAGAGCATTCATGGCTGTTATGTGAGGAGGCACATGCTGTTTTCCATGATATAAAAGAAGATGGGAGGCCCATAAGATATAGGATATTGGAATAATTCTTGTATGTCTTGACTGATTGTGAAGTTCTGGCTTTACTAACCATATACCAGTTTCACCATCAGCATGTGAGCCACAATAACAAAAGTCCTCTACAACAGCACATTCATGATGGAAATCACCAAATGTGAAGGTCAGAAAAAGATAAACTTGGGCAATAGTCAACCCAGTAGAAATTGTTTCAGCTGCCAAATCTTCCTTCAGAAATACAGTATCATATTTCCCAGAGCCCTTTCTCCAGAAATCAACTGCCTGAACCTGCTCACACCTCATACCATTTGATCCAGACATCACTTGGGGCATAAAAAGATGTAATAATGGAAAGGTATCTTGATAGTGAAATAGCAGCACATTCTGCCATGGTGACATCATACCCACAGAAATTGCAAAGATAGTGAAGGAGTATGTCAATCAACTTGACATAAGACATTGGAATTGGAATATATAGAGGAGAGAGGTCATGACCTGATAAAGAATTTAATAAAGTGCAATTAAGTAGTCATTACAGCATCCTAAGACTAACCTATGACCATTTTAGCAAGACTGACAGGAAGACAGTTTAAAGGACCATCAAATGGCATTTCATCACCATCATCATCTTTATTTTCAATAAGTTTTTCCAATATTTCTGGAAACAGTATCCAGAAACAGGATAAATCAGTACAAAATAATATGTATTTATTTCATTACACTCACCAGATTGATGTCTTGAGTATTTTGAGTTGTTTTTAGGCTGAAGCATTCCAAGAGTCTTGAACTGGACTCATGCAGCTACAGGTTTGTCAAGCAGTTCATTTGTTTTAAGAATCTGTTCAGTTGGCTCATTGTAATTGAATCTATGATATGGCTCCTTGATTGCTTTGATGTGCTTTGACTCAGTAATTGAAGAACATAGGCTATTGGGGGCACCAAATGTGCATATGAGGTAGAGATAATGGAGAAAAGTGTGTTGCCAAGGAGGGATGCCCATACCCTCTCAAAGGCCAACTTCACTGAATATTTTCTGATAATTGAAAAATTGATCAAGCCCATCATGCAATACAATGAAGTCATCACTATCGAGGAAGTCCCACCTCACAATGTAGCAGATTTCAATAAGGGCATGAAGTGCTCAAATTATTTCTGTTAGAATGTAGCTCTCAATTATAAGAATATAAACCTGTACAGCAGGTTGGTCAAAAAGTATATTCATTATTAGGAGAACACACCATACTTTCATTAAAGCCTTAGAGTCATTTCCTGTCCACTGTTTGAACCCTCTACCTTGAGGAAATTGTTGCAGACCTGCAAATAATAAAACCACCTTAGCGGCGGCACCCAGAGGGGATAATAAGTGACGATGCCGTGAACTTGCACAGCATGCCGCATGCGGGCATGGGGCTCCCGCGGGGATCAGGCCCTGGGAAGGCAGCGCAAAGGGGTTACCCCTGCAAGGACCCGGGATGTTGGCAGCCGGCCGCAAGACCAGCATACCAGGAGAAAGGGGGAGGGACGGAGGAGCGAACTCGACTCAACGCCCTGGAGAGAGGAGGACCCCAGTGGTAGATTGGCACCGGAGCCGAGAGGACCAGCAGAAAGCCGGCCCGAGAGAAGGAAGGTGAGTTAAGCGCAAAAGAGCGCTCGACTGAAATAGCGGCCGCTTACTCAGCGAAACCGCGGATTCGAAACCAGGGGGCCACGAGGGTGACCGGGGGATGCGCATGGCCCGAGCACAGTACAGACGTGCCCAGACCAGCGAAGAGGCCCAACCCAACCGCTGAAGCAGAAGGGGGCCAAAAGGCCAGGCCAGGAGAGAGGGGATGCCAACCCAGGCAAGGCCCAGGGAGGCATAGAAAGAGGCGGAGGAGTACAGCCGAAGCGCGCTCAACTCAACGCCAAGAGAGACAAGGTGCACTAGAACATCCAGTGCACCCTGCGGTAAAGAATGGACGTCGCGAACCCTAAAGCGACGAGGATAGCAGACTGCGAATGACCCTAAGAGGGCGGCAAGACCGCGAAGGAGAGAGCACCCCAGAGCGAAGGTGGTGGTGTGTGGGAAAGAAGGGTTGTGCCCATACCCTCTCAAAGGCCAACTTCACTGAATATTTTCTGATAATTGAAAAATTGATCAAGCCCATCATGCAATACAATGAAGTCATCACTATCAAGGAAGTCCCACCTCACAATGTAGCAGATTTCAATAAGGGCATGAAGTGCTCAAATTATTTCTGTTAGAATGTAGCTCTCAATTATAAGAATATAAACCTGTACAGCAGGTTGGTCAAAAAGTATATTCATTATTAGGAGAACACACCATACTTTCATTAAAGCCTTAGAGTCATTTCCTGTCCACTGTTTGAACCCTCTACCTTGAGGAAATTGTTGCAGACCTGCAAATAATAGAATAACAGCAATCCTGGATAAATTTTATAATAAGAGATACATTTAGTAAATCAGTAACTGTGATTACACACTGATGATCAATGTCATCAAGTATGTCTTTTCCTCTGGGACCTGGGTATGAGCTCAATATATAGTCAGTGATCTAGGTCACAAGATAATCTTTGAAAGCACTCTTGATGACCTGGTAAAGAATGTCAGGTGAAATGAGCTTGTAGATATCAGCACATGGAAAGTCTTCTGTAAAGGGCTGTTGTGCACCAATGAGTTAATCATTAATTGACAAGGGCTCAAACTCAGGTGTTAACTCACAATCACATCACCCACTAGCCTATATTTCTTCTACAGTATTTCTAGTTTGAAGCATGTCACCAAAGCAATCATGTGCTCAAGTGTTTAGGAAACAAGCTCATCTATTGAAGAAGTTGGCTGACTAGCAAAAAACAGAGTAATGTACCTACAGGTATGCTATTGATAAATTTAGAGAGTACTTTCAAGTTAAGGTTTTCAAACTCACTTGGAGCACCAATGTTAGACTATAGATACTAGTAAACATTGCTCTGGGTAGTCAGCAATATAAGGTCCAAGGCCAAAAATTGCCTTATGATAGTGTCCATTGGGGCACCTGACTATAACAAGTGTTATCATAGCATTGTGAAGTGGCTTGAGGATATAGCTGAGAGATGTGTGGAAGAGTTGCCAAACAAACTTTTGGAATTTGTTTATGTCTTTATACTGGCAGTCAGCTGAGAATATATTCAAAGAAAATTAGTTCATACAGAGAATGAGATCAGAAAGACAGCAAAACAATGCACTCTTCACATCACAAAGGAAGCCCAAGAGGACAACACCATTCCTACAAGCACAACAAGTATTGTTGTAGATATTTCCAATTGAAAGATACAGTGGCCAATACAAATTGTTGCTAGTCCCAACTGAAACCTATTGTGTATATATCCTCTGGGACTTATTTCCTTTTCATCTCACATATTACATAAGTCTATCTTTTTATATTTGCATAGTCTTTCATCTATCTCAGTCTTATTCTATGATACTGAGATGAGAATACTTTATTATATGGACAGAATATTCTTACTTATAATACTTTGTAGTGTTATTTTATCACTCTAGGTATTCTCAATATATTCTCAGTCTCATTCTATGATACTGAGTGTTATCTCATCACTCTAGATCCCTGCCACTCATTTTAACAGGTTATAGGCCCCACCTGCCTATAATTCAACACCAGACTCATATTGTACACACATTCACATTCTTTTTCACATCTATATTCCTTCAATAAACTGCCACAATGTCTGATCCCACTGGATCTTCTCAGATTGGTAGATCTAATAGACTCTTTGACATCCCATCACTTGAAAATGATGGCTCCAACTTCTAGATGTAGAAGTTCCAGATCTCAACAGTTCTCAAACTACAAGGACTGATGGGGCCTGTAGACAACCCTTCTCTTTCCCATGTACCACCACCTTTGCTCTGGGGTGCCTCCTCCCTCGCAGTCTTGCCACCCTCTTAGGGTCACTTGCAGGCTGCATACTCCGTCACTTTAGGGTTCGCAATGTCCACTCCTTACTGCAGGGTGCACTGGGCATTCCAGTGCACCTTGGCTCTCTCAGTGTTGAGTTTGAGCTCGCTCCTCCACCGTGCTCTTTCCTAGTGGGAGAGGCAGTCTCTGCCTCTTCTGCTTCCTCTCTCCTGCTCCCTTCTGCTTTGGCGGTCAGTTAGAGCACTCTTTCACTGGTCTGAGCATGCTTTGGTGTGCTTGGGCCATGCCTGCCTCCCAGTCACCTTCATGACCCTGCATCCATGGTTTAGCTGAATAAGCTGCCACTATTTTGGTTGAGCACTTCATTGTGCTTGACTCACTCTTCCTTTTTTCAGGCTGGGGTTCTTTTACCCTGGTCCACCCTCTTTCTGGTCTGGTGAGCAATAGCACTGGGCCTGTCCAGCGTTGAGTTGAGTTTGCTCCTCTGCCTTCTTCTCTTTTCCATGGGGTTGTAGCTATGCTCCCCTGCACTTTTGCTGGTTTGTCATGGTCACCCCATGGCACTCACGTCTATATGCTGGCATCTCTTGAGGGAACCCCATACCCTCTCACCACTCATCGTCAATCATGATGGGCGACCATACATTCCCACACTGGTGGCTAGTCCACACATGCACTGTCCCAATGCCGCTGGGTTGAACCCCTTCGGATCAACTATTACCTAGTACCTCTGTTTGGTCAGTGACTGGAGGGTGGGAATTGTTACGGCTCCAACTTCCAGACGTGGAAGTTCCGGATCTCAACAGTTCTCAAACTACGAGGGCTGATGGGGCTTGTAGATGGTTCTGAACACCGTCCTGACCCCAATACAATTGCCAACATTGTCACTAATCAAACTGACATCGATAACTGGGATCGTCGTGATATGGAGGCTAAAGCTCAGCTTACCTTGTCTGTGAAAGATGAACCCTTAAGTGGTGTTATTCATGCGACGTCAGCTGCAGATGTCTGGGATAAACTTAAGCAGTCCACACCTGGGTTGGTGGCCTGGGATACCATTACAAAAGTACAACTAGAATCAACTACACAAAGGCATAACAGCTTGAAACTACCTAAATGTCCATCAAGACCAGCATCCAACAAATACTACCTTGCCCTACTCAGCTTCAGGTAGGGGCCTATGACAAAATTCAAGGTTTCAGCAGCACTGGTTGAGTGCTCTCCTACCCTTACACTTCTCCTCCACTGTCTTCTGAGAAATCATGTTGTTGTGCATTGTCCTCTCAGACAACCAAGCCTGATCAAACCAAAGCTGCTAATATGGGCACTGTTGGTCACTAGTGCTGTGCTCCCCCTTGCAGTTCACACAGCAGGCAGTATGAGGGCATGGGGCTCCCTCAGGGGTCAGATCCTGAGGTGGGCAGGCAGAGGGGTTATCTCTGCAGCAGGACATGTGTTGACAATGACCAGCCTCAGTATGAGGACCAGCATACCAGGGGCATCAGGGGGCCTGAGAGTGACAGGCACAAGTGGAATATCCCCAGCACCAGCAATGCTGACACAGAGAGATGCTGGAGTGGGAGTGGGCCATACACATAAAGCATGAGGCAGGGCCAAATTGGAAGGAAGAATCAATCAGATGCTTGGCAGTAGCACCTGACTGGGAATCAAGAACGTCAAACCACATGGTGGCAGTATCAGTACATTGGGAGTTATGCATAACCCTAGGGCTATTTGCAAGAGTGAAGGAGCTCACCATGTGAGACTTCCCCATGACAGCCTATATATTGGAGACAGTAATCTGCTGACCATCAGCCTTGAAGAAGGAAACATTGATGACCTTGAGATAAGATTGCAAATGTGAAAGAGAGGCCTCAACTCCACCCTTGGCAAGGGAGAGGAGGCATTGGACATCAGACTTAACCAGGTCAATTTCAACCTGAGTGGTGACATGTGAAGTGAGAAGGGAGATCCCCCTATATGTGAAATGGTAAGAGTCAGCCCAAAGGTTGCTCTTACCAAGAGAATGATTGGCAGCCCAAACCAAAGCTGGGAACTGCGAGGACAAGGAAAGTGGGTTGATTTTGATGAGGACCTGACACTAGGAAGGACTGGGGATGGTAGACTTGATTTTATGTCTGGGAAGCACTGGGGGAATGGAGGCCTGATGCATCACAATAATGCAATCAGACAAGAGGGTGGGGATGGTCTTGGCTAGGTTGACCAAAGATGTAATATTGCAAACAGTGTCAGCATAACTATGCTTGACACTAGAGGGAGGAGAGGAATGCTTGGCAGACTGAGCAGGCCTAAGGGGGAGAGCAGGCTTAGAAGCCAGGGGAGGACAGGCAGTGACCTCCAAAGGAGGGCCATGCACAGGGAGAGAGGGGGCAGGAGCAGCTGAATTAGCCATTCTATGGGTTGGAGGAGGACACTGCAGAGTGTCACAAGGCAGGAGGTCACACAAAGCCAAAGCCAAGGTAAGTGCACCAAGAGAGTCATCAAAGGGCATAGTATGCCCTTGGGCAGTGAAGACATGCCCCACTGTAACAGACAGGACATGGGCAAAGCACATAAGGTCCCACTCATCATGCCAAGGCTTCCCAGCCAAGGATGCAAGTGAGTTATTGAGAATAGTAACTTTCTGCACAAGATCAGCAGAGGGGTCAGGAAGGTTGAAGTGGGAGGAGACAAATGCCTCCTGAGGCAGAGGACCAGCCCAGAGAGCAAAAATACTTGCACTAGAGAAGAGAGCACCAGTAACCAAAGAGAGGGAGACCAGAGGAGCAGAAGTAGGCAGGTATGACATAGAAGGCACCATGCAAGCAGGAGGGGGTATGAGCTCAGCAACAACCAAGCTACATTTCTTCTTGCCTTTGCCCTTATGAGGGACAGGCATAATGGGATTGGGTGGCCCAGATGGGAGGACCAAAGTGCAAGGAGTAGAGGGATCTGCCATCTCAGCATCTCCCCCCTGTGACAGAGTGGGGCTTGACATCTTGGCCTCCAACTCAAACTCGACGTCCTCATCCCAAGGATGATTCTTCAAACTGCATATATACTGAGATGTATCTTCTGACATAGCAAGGACTATTGCACAACCAAAACTGAGGTGATGGTAGTATGTGGGAAAGAAGGGATGTGGAGGCTAAAGCTCAGCTTACCTTGTCTATGAAAGATGAACCCCTAAGTGGTGTTATTCATGCAATGTCAGCTGCAGATGTCTGGGATAAACTTAATCATTGTTATGAAGGAAAAGGTCAAAATACTGTAGTATACCTCATTAAAGAGATCTTTTGTACATCTCTCTCTGATAAAATGCCTATGGAACCATAGCTTAATGACATCCATCACAAAGCATATCTCCTCAAAATGCTTGGTGAACCCATCTCTGACTCTGTCATTGCACACACTATGCTCCTCACTCTCCCCAACACTTACTCCACTCTTTGCACCATTCTTAACTCTAGCTCTGCTACTGCTGCAGGTTCTTCACTCTCCACTGACATTGTTATCACTCAAGCCCTTACTGAAGAGAAGAATGCCAAACTCAGCAACTCTCAGGTCACTTTCCTAGCTTAAGGTAAAGAAAAGGGTAAATCTTCCCACAAGCCTAACTTGGACAGAGACAAGAAGAAGAAGCTGAAGTGTGATTACTATAAGAAGAAAGGTCACATCAAACTAGAATATCAGAAGATGAAAGCAGATCTGGCAGCTAAAGTGGATGCTAAGAGAGAGAGGAAGGATGGGGATATATCAGTGAAGGTAGCAGTGAAGGAGAACTTGGAGAAAATGATTCATCTATTCATGGCAAAGGCTTTAGCTGGTAGAAATGACATGATGTCAAAATAGGTAGTTGACTCAGGTGTATTGTCACACATGAGCTCTCATTGGGACTGGTTTATTACTTATGAGGATCTTTGAGAACCTTGTCATGTATGGTTGGGTGATGAACAATTCATTCTTGCTGTTGGTACTAGTCAGGTTCAAGTTAAACTCTCTATTAATGGCTAAGAAATCAACTACATCATTCTAAATGTTTTCTATGTCCCTGATCTCAGTGGAAATCTCCTCTCAGTCTCTACTCTCAGTTGACATGGTCACAAGTTAGAATTTACAAAGTCTGGCTGTCAAGTCATCAAGTCTAATAAAATCATAGCTACTGCACAAGAAGAAGAAAACCTTTATCTCCTCAATGCCAAGCCTGTCATCCCTGAATATACCTACATCACCACCACAAATGATGTTGATTCCCTCCTTGATGCCATTGATGTTGAAAGCAGAACAAAGCGTAGCACAGTGCTAAGAATAAACAAACTAGTCACTCATGTAGTTGTCAGTTAGTAGAAACAAAGTATAAGCAGAGGTTGGTGTAGAGCTGCTAGAAACAATGATATAATGCAGAGAGGATGTTATTTAACTAAAGAGCAACAATGGTTTGTAGTTACTTATATACAAAAAGGAAAGTGTATGCGTAAGCAATAACAATCTACCTATAATAAGTCGCATGTACTACTACAGTGAATAGCACAATAAGCAGTTGCTACAGAGTCCTAGGGTATTGTAATGCATGGTATAATGCAGGAGTCCATGAGCTATTGTCTATGACATCATAATAACGTCATAAAAGAATAAGGGTACCCTAGCAGTACATGCACTAATAATAGAAAAGGTGCGTAGAGCATTTACTTAATTCAACACTTCCCCTTGCTCAAGCATCGGTGTGACAATGAAGTCAAGCAGACCTAGACTCAGCATCTTTTTAAAAGATTTTTATATCCCATTTCTCAATGGTATAATTTCCTCCGATGATCTCAAGACCATAAGCATCCCTAAATTTTTCGAATTTTTCGTAGCTGAGATTTTTAGTAAGAAGATCAGCTGGATTAAGTTTTCCCTCAATGTGTAAGGGTGTGATCTTTTTATCATCAACTAGATCTCAAATATAGTGGAAATGGACATCAATATGCTTTGAGCGTTTTTCTTGTGCGGGGTTTGAGCTCAAGAAGATAGATCCCATATTGTCACCACAGAGAGGCAGAGCGGGAAGCTCATATCCAAGTTCTCCAAAGAGATTTTTAATCCACATCAACTGGCATGAGGCTTTGGAGAGCGCTACATACTCAGCTTCAGTAGAAGAAAGTACTACGACCAATTGGCGATGGGAGGTCCACGTCACCGCACAGGAGCCAATAGAAAGGAAATAACCAGAGGTGCTCTTGCGAGTACTAGGATCACTGGCGAAATCAGAATCCGAATAGCATATAATCCCCTCTTTCTTAGCACCATCAATAGTCAAGCGATAGTCTCTCGTTGCCAAGAGATAGCGACAAATATAATAGGCTTTCTGAAGGTGATCCTTTGAAGGATTTGTGGCATGTTGGGACAACTTAATAACCGCAAATGCAATATCCAGGTGTGATCCGATCATCAGGGACAGAAGGGACCTGATCACTTGCTGGAATTGGGAACGTAATTGGGGATCGACAGGGCCATCATTAGGCAGTGGCTGATAGCTAGCTGGGAGAGGAGTTCAAGCTGGAGCAGTTTTGATACCATAACACTCAAGAACCTTATTGAGGTACCCGACTTGATCAATAAAGATCCATCTATTTTTGTGATCACGAGTGATTTGCATGCCAAGAAATTCCTTTATTTCTCCTTGATCATGGCATTCCCAATGCTTCATGAATTGAAGCTTCTTTTCCTGAAGGAGGGTGATGTTCTTGCCCATAAAAAGCACATCATCAACATAGATGATTGTGTAAACATGCGAACCAGTCTTTTCATCAAGATAGACATATACACTGGCATCAGATTTGCATTGCTTAAAGCCGAATTCAAGCATACTCTTAGTAACTTCTTGCCACCAGGCTAAGCCAGCTTGCTTAAGGCCGTACAATGCTTGGTCTAATTTCCACACTAATTTTTCCTTTCCAGGGATATGAAATCCTTCAGGTTGCTCCATGTAGATCTCCTCATCCAGTTTGCCATATAGATAGGCTGTACAAACATCTACAGACTCAATGTTCATATCCTCAAGTGCAGCTAAGGCAAGCATGACATGAGTGGTTTCATAACACACAACTGGAGAAAATAATTCATCATAGTTGATACCTTCAACTTGAGAGAAGCCACGTACAACAAGTCGAGAACAAAGACGTCCATCAGACTTTTTAAGGAAGACCCATCTATTTTTGATTGCTTTGCAATTTGCAGGGAGCTGGACTAAGTGATACACCTAACACTTCTTCAGGGCATCAAGCTCTTCTTTGCATGCATTAAGCCATTGAGATTGTTCTTTAAGCGGCAACTTTTTAAGGTCGGTGAAGACTTCTTGTCTGGATATTTCACCAAAAGCTGGTAAATAAGCAGCATTTAACAGCATTTTCATACAATTTACTCCCCTTTCTTTCACAATTTGCGCTATGTCCAAATCTGGCCTGTCATTAAACCTATGCCAATATTCATATGGTCATAAGCAATTTCTTTGTTCTTCAGTATCCTGTGGAGTGGATCAAGATCCATGGGAAGTCCAATTTATAGGAACTTCCACTTCAGGAGGAATGAAAACGAATGATTGCCGAGTGCCATCAGGATTTAACAGGGGGCAAGAAACTTGGCCAGACCTCATTCTTAGAGGATCTCCCATAGGAAAATCTCCAAATCTGAAAGGCTCATCAGGTTCAGGGGCAGTTTCAGGACTTGATTGAGGAGCAGTAGTCTGTGGATGTTGATGCATACAACTACTGGGAATCCTGATCATTGGACATGGAATTGGATAACCATACTGGTCAAGATTTGGTTGTAAGGAAACACTTTCCTTCTGTGTTTTGGGTTCTGTAAATGGAGTTGACTATGGGTACCAATCAGGAGTACATGTCTGTCTTATTGGGGAATTACACAGCAGAGAGGGAGATCTCAATCTGCATAGAGAACCATAACTCAAGAGAGTGGTCTCACGAGAAGGTTGTGAAAGAGTAACACTAGGTCTATAAGGCAGTGAAGCACTTGGACCAGGTGCTGTAGAAGGTGCTGGAGGCAGAGGGAGTCCAGGTGTAGGATGCAAAGGACCAGTGGGGGCAGAAGTAGGAGTAGGAGCACAAGGAGCTCGACCACTCGACTGACTTGGCCAACTCGGCCTCTGTAGAAGGTCCATAGGGTCTTCTGGAGCAATGTTATCACCCAAAGGTGTACTCAGAAGTGGTGGAGGAGTTGCAGACTCTTTCAAATCTTGATGAGATTTTCCAGCACAACAAGGAAACCATTCTTCATCAAATAATGCTGTGGGACTAACAAATATAGAATTATTATGTGTGTGTCTCATAAAGCAATAAGCTTTAGAGCCATGCTTATATCCAAGGAAGATCATTGGTTCAGATTGAGCGCTTAGTTTATTTTTGCGCAATTCCTCAGGGATAAAGACATATATGCCACAGCCAAATACCTTAAGATAACTTACATCGGGTTTTCAGCCTGAAGCCTGTTCAATTGGAGTTTTCCAACCAAGACATTGAACTGGAGTTCTATTGTAAATGTGAACAGCACATGCTACTGTGAATTCCCAAAGGTTTTCAGCGAGGCAGGCATGGAGTCTCATGGACTCAGCTTTTGTGACCAAAGTCTGGTTCAAGTGTTCAGTGCATCCATTTTGTTGGTGCACAAAAGGTGCAGACATCTCATGAGAAATCCCTTGTGATTTCAACAATGCAATAAATTCCGAAGACAAAAATTCTCCCCCCTGATCTGTTCAGAGTCGTTAATCATGAGACTGCTCTGCTTTTCAATAAGTGCTTTAAACTCCTTGAAAGCAGCTAATGTCTCAGACTTATGCCTTAGGAAGAAAACCCAAGCATGAGAAGAATAATCATCAAGAAGGGTAAGAACCCACTTCTTCCAATAATAAGATTCAGTAGGGAATTCAAGGAGATCTGCATGGATCAATCCAAGATATGTTGGATCATGCTTCTCTGAAGAAGAGAAGTTCTGTTGGTGCATTTTGCCAAGAGCACAACCAGGACAGATAGGATCTCTACTAGGAATCTCAACATTAGAGAAACTGGAGGTATTTTCAGAACAGTGCCTGAGAACGTTTCTCGAAGGATGTCTGAATTGACAGTGCCATATATCATAATCGGCATTGTGCATAGTCAGTGCAACATTGATCAGAGACTGAATGATGTTGCAGTGAAGCCAGTGCAGACTTTCCCCTTTTGAGCAAGGTTTCGCGATCAAGTGGATACTACCTGATTTGTCAAGAATTTTCATTTCATTTTTACTTGCTTTGACTCTGAAACCTCATTGCATAAACATTCCGAGGGAGAAGAGGCAATTTGCCAAACCCAGAATGTAAAATACCAGCCAAATAGTTTTAGTCTTTAAATTACCATCAATCTCTATCTCAATCAGAACAGACTCACATCCAATCACATTTAGAGGTGCTTTTTTATTGGCAGTTTCACATATACCGAAATTACCAGGAGAATACTCAGCGAAATCCTCAATGAATGGGGTAAAGTGGCAGGAAGTGCCGCTGTCTAAGAGAATGTGATCATCAAACTTAAAATTTCCACATGAATAACAATCATGAATAAGTTTATTTTTCTCAGAATTACAATCTGCGATCATTGATACAAAAGGTACATGATCAGGTGTAGATAGAATTCATTCAGGGCGTTCCTGATCATCACATGAGTTTATATATACAAAATCATTGAACAAGTCCATTACATGTGGTCCATCAGGGTATCAAACTCCATGTGGTGCCCAAAGGGGCAGCAGCGGCATGGAGGCTCTTGAGTGAGCCCAAGAGAGCGGAGATGCTTGACCTTGGCAGCCTGACCCTGGACAGTTCCATCGTCCAGGCCGTAGTTTGGACTGTGAGATAATGTTAGGAATAAACATATGAGAGAATAACTTAGATACATACATATAAGTGTCGTCACCATAGTCCGATGCATCATCCCCAAGTGATATCATATCAGCATCAGGAGTGGAAATTGTAGGAGGAATGGCGGGCATTATTGGTGATTGAGGAGGAGGAAGAGAGACAGCAATAGGGTGTGGCAAAGAGGAAGTACTGATAATGGGTGAAACTGCACGAGTAGCAGCTGTGGGGACCAATAATGTAGCCCCAAGTCTCTCATCCCACAAATCCAGCGCTTTCTGGCCTGCTGCCTGATAATGCGTCTTCTTAAACTTGAGCCTCTTAACAAGAGACTCCTCAACCAGTGTGCTGAGGTGTTCTGCCAACAGACATGGCGGAACAGCAGACTCGAAAGCACATGATGCCCTAGCATCATTAACCTTCTTTCAGGTTGAAGAACCTGAGACCTTGGTATCAGAAATGATGGCCAGCATTGCGACCGCAAATGCAGAAGAGGTGACATATGTATTATCTGGACTGGACTGGGCAGCAACAGCAGGCAATTCAATTTCACCATCAGCAATGTTGGCCTGTTGGCCCTTTTCTCCTTTTCCACACTTGTGAGGCTTCTTCTTCTTATCTCCCCCATCTGATCCAGAAGGCTGTTGATTCCCAGATGGAGGACTGGGATTGGGTTTCCCCTGCTGCTGTCTTTGCGTTTAGCTGAATGCATCAACTACACCATCCTTGATATGGCACACACCATGATTAAAGAATCTGACCTCATGGAGTCATTTTGGACTTATGCTGTCACCTATAATTAGCCTCATGAGCATAAACTTGGTGCTGATGCTGCCATTGTGTTAAAATAGCAGACTGGACTGAAGCATAGTTAATATTAGCAAGGGGGTGAGTTTGAAGATAAGTGGTCATGACATATGACCATTCTCAAGGTATCGCATTCAATAAATTCATTGCACGAACAAATTCAGGGATTCAGATCAGAGGTACAGACCTCTCCAAATGTGAGTATGCATTTTCTAACAGCATGAGCTGTGAGGATGGCTCAACATTGGAATCGATGTGAAACGATACCGTGACCTGATAGTTGGCGAAAATAGTGGCAGCAAAGCGAGTACTGAAAAGAGTCATTAGGTGAGTCCAGAGAAGTGGAGTAGATGTTTGATTGTGATGGAGGAGGTGACCGGAAAGATGGTTGTTGATCATTCCTCATGCCATTCAATCGAGAGATCTCCAGTTGTTCTGTGCTTCAACAGAAGCAGCAGTAAATGTTGCTGCCTGAGCAGGAACTGCAGGTGTTGTTGCAGTAGCAGCCTGTGCCTGAACTGCAGGCTGGTCAATGACCAACTGGGGGATAGCAATGATACCATCAGCAATATCCCAGGCAGTGTAGATCAATCTGGGGAGAGTCGTCATTGAGAGAATGTTCTCCATTGATTCAGACCACTCGACCCAGTTCTTCTCTCCAACCAAGACAGGAACACCAGAGAGGAGTGAGAAAGTAGACATAGCAATCTAAATATAACCTAAATTAGCAATTTGTCCAAATTAATGAAACAAAGTGATTATAGGCCGCATGACCATACACCAAAGTGCATAGGAAATAAAGTCTAGGCAAGTTGCAGAGTTTGGCAGGGACACCAACAACTACTGACAACAAGTTCTGACTACTCCAGCATGTTGGCAAGTGTCCAAGACATCTCAGTGACAACACACTTGGTAGTCGGGGCCCATAACCTGTTGAAAGCAGAACAAAGTGTAGCGCAGTGCTAGGAATAAACGAACTAGTCACTCACATAGTTGTCAGTTAGTAGAAACAAAGTATAAGTGGAGGTTGGTGTAGAGCTGCTAGAAACAACAATATAATGTAGAGAGGATGTTATTCAACTAAAGAGCAACAATGGTTTGTAGTTACTTATATATGAAAAGGAAAGTGTATGCATAAGCGATAACAATCTACCTACAATAAGTTGCATGTACTACTACAGCGAATAGCACAATAAGCAGTTGCTATGGAGTCCTAGGGTATTGTAATGTATGGTATAATACAGGAGTCCATGAGCTATTGTCTATGACATCATAATAACATCGTAAAAGAATAAGGGTACCCTAGCAGTACATGTGCTAATAATAGAAAAGGCACATAGAGCGTTTACTTAATTCAACAATTGACATCTCTGACAACATCTCAGATATTGATTCCATCAGTTCCCACACTGCTCTTGTGGCCACCACAAATACACCTACTGGCTCAGCTGTGACATAGCACTGTCATCTTGGTCACATCATGCTTTGATCTGTGAAGAAGCTCTTCCAGAAGAAGATGATGAAGGGTATGCATCTCATGAAAACCCTTCCATATTGTATAGAGTGTACTCAAACTTTGTAGGACCTATCAAGCCACATGGTAGAGGAGGGGAACAGTACTTTATGACATTCCTAGATGGTCACTCACACTATCTTAAGGTTATTCTACTCAAGTTGAAGAGTGAAGCAGAGGAGCACCTCAAACATCTTATTGAGCATGCTGAGGTCAAAACTGGGTATAAACTGAACTATTTCTGCTCTGACAGAGATGGGGAGTATGCTTCTGAAATATTGAAGCAGTACTTCTTGTCAAAGAGTATCTATCATAAAATCACCAATCCAGATACTTCCTAAGAGAATAGTTTAGCTGAATGCATCAACTACACCATCCTTGATATGGCACACCATGATTAAAGAATCTGACCTCATGGAGTCATTTTGGACTTATG
>KQ962910.1:7315-46211 GCA_001563735.1 Leucoagaricus sp. SymC.cos
CGATACCCGGCAGCGACTCGCCTATCTGCCACTAGAACGTCCAGAACATGAAAGGGGGGGAGAGTAGCTGAACATTACCTTGAATGCGGCCGGATCGGAGTCATCGATCAGAACGAAAGAGTGAGTACCATCGGTCCGATTCAAGGCTAGAGCTGCTGCACAACCAGCAGGTCCTCCTCCAACGATGATAACTAGAATTTGTATATAAGCAGAATACATAATGTGAGTCAATTAAAACCTCACCATCATATACCGGTTCTGTTGCCATTGAACTGTTTTGCTACGAGCGGGAGAACAAGATGGCCGGATCACCTGAGATCTTGTCGTCAATCAGGGAATCGAAGCCAGGCGAAATTCCTTGGTGAGGAAGGTTCGAGCATCATATTTTGTCACAACAACACCAGCATCGAGGAAAGCACAATTTGTCCGTCGGCGCTTCAATGTTCATCGTTCGTCGGTCACGTCTAGTCTCCCGTAGTCAGAGTTAGACTAAACTATGTTGTCTTTTGTGATTGGGTGGAACAACATAGGTCACGCCAATCCAACAAACCGACGCAATCAAGCAACGACAACCAGCGACTTGTGAATACTCGCCTGCCACGGTTCCCGAACTTCGAGGAAAATCCCCGGGCAAGCAAAAGTATGTAAAGCAGTTCAACAAGATCGGAGTCGATTAAAAAAGTCCTGTCGCTACTCCTGCAACTGCCCCAACGTCCGTGAAGTTTGTTGGACTTTGACGACGATGCTGCACAAGCACCTGAGGTGCAAGCTGCAGTGGGTTGGCGACGAATGAAACCTGTTGTGTTCGATTGTACGTCGGTTTTGTTGCCGAGTCTCGGGCTGGAGGGATTAATCGTTATGTGGTGGTAGATGCATCGATGAGGATTTCTAAGCTGTCCCGATCCAAGCTCAAGCTCCGGCTCCGATTCAAGTGCCTACGCCAACATTGCTTACCACAAGAGACAACAGCAACAGCAACGAGGAGGGCCAAGCCGAATCTGTTCCAAATAATGAATCCGACCCACACGAACGCTAAGTGTGTCGCTATCAACATCACAAAAAGACACGTTAAGAGTCTGACTCGGGGAGACTACACGAACGCTGCTCTTGTTCACCACATCCAGTGACACCAACGACCACCAGGCCGTTCTTCTTCACCGACGCCGATTTCATGCCCTCCGTTCCCTCATAGACTACAGACGAAGCTGTGCCATCATCTACCAGTCTCGCACAAGCATCTTCGTCGGTCCCAGTAAATTCTCAGCAGCAACAGTGACATGCGGACAAAGGCAAGGACGTACCTATCTTCGCACCCGCCACCCGCCTCCCTCGCCAATTCGTGTCGTCAAGCAGCGACAATAACTTCATTTTCGTCTTTCCCCCACCACAAATCATGAGTACGATTCAATCTGGACCATTTCTTATGTTGTCTATGCTCAGGACCACGCTGGACTCTGGAGGCTTCTCCTATGTAGTACACCACCATCGCCTAGGAAGAGGGCGCATCATAAGTCTGTGCTAGAGGCTCCTTCGAGTATGTTGAGGAATCTGGAGTTGAAGGTCCCCTCCCCCAGGTTCAGAAAAGCTGGTCTAATGGGTAGTTAGGACAGGCGGAGGTGTGTTCGCGGGTTCTGGGGGAATACTATGCCACCGGAGAGTAGAAGAAACATTCAGCAACATTTATGCCTGATTCCTCTGCAAAATTCTACATCAAGGGTTGCGTTAATGTGCCTTTTTTCTCCCGCGTTTATCTAGCGCATTGAGTTTCTGCCTCGTCCCATGCTTCACATCGCTGGAAAGGGGCTAGGCTATCGCTTCCTTCTGATAGCTCTAATCCGCTATCAAGACTGTTATCGAGGATTGTCATGAACTCTGTATGAGAGTCGGCAGAATGGCCAGAGCAAAGGCTTTTGGTGTAGTAGGAAGAGTGGAAGAGGCTCCATTCTGACGGATACTGCAGGCAACCTTCGTCATGCAACTTCACCGCCAATACTCTTGGTCTCGTTCATAATCTCGCCCAAGACATATATCAACACCACCGACTCTTACACTGTACCACAAAGTCAAGCACGTCCCCCATTGCAGTACTCTCTCATGCATCATACCCATACCTGCTCACGCGCCATCCTTCACACGTTCGGGTACATTTCACATGCGCGATCCGAGAGAGTCAGAACTGATACCAACTACACTTTGGCCGGTGTCTTTTCCTTTGAGAGTGGATGGTGGAGAGAGTCGGTCAGATAGAGGGAGATGAATTGAGAGAGGTGTATATCTACTTTGTGTGCTTGATTTTTTCCCCTTGGGTTTGTGGTTTTTCCGGCAGTGTAGGAGGCTATGTATTTTCTTAGTGTGTCGAAGGTGAGAATAGTGAAACTAGTGAGAGGGAGAAAGGCGTGACTTTGGGTGATCCGCAGGTTGAAATTGGTACGTGGTGTTTCTCCTCCTTCGCCTTTCGGATAAGGTGCTGACGAGTTTTTGTTAGATGCTAGATCGTGGAGGGAAAGATGTCGAATAGTGCCTAGTGTCTCGTTGGCCAAATATACCCCCTTCATTGTCCTCGTGATCATCTTTACCCGATGATGATTCACGATTGTAGACAACACTTGTCCACTCGCCAAGCTTATGAACCACCGCCGACGATATCGAACGAAAACAAGTAGCACGTGTAATCATCGATGACTTTATCACCTTCACCTCCGACCTGCTTGGTTTATTTTTCACTTTATTCGTGCCACGGCCAATACAGATCACGATTGACTCCTCTTTCGCATACCCACTGACAAGGAGACAAAGATTTTTCGTTTAGTCACTTGTGTTTTTTGCCTCTTCGTTTTTACCCTCCCCTCCCCCATTTACCCCTCTCGCTTCTTCTTTATGGACCCTTTGTGACAAGTTCAAAGAGCGTGTTTCAAAAGGAACAATATCGGAGTGTGTAGTTAGGCAGATAGGTTTTCTTTGGTTTTCTTTGTTCGTTTGTTGCTGAAGGGTTATTATACAGCATCGATCATCATCATATGTCTCGCCTGAACACTTTCTCTGTTTTTTGTTGTATATAGTTCTGATTGCCTGACTGTCTAGTATGGTATCCAAGTGTGGTATCCTTCTCTCGACGTTCAACATTCGCTCGGCCTTCTTTGGGGGTGTAGTATGAGGTGGTCGTGGCCTGAGTCCTGCGACTGTGCCAGGAGATTTTCGGGCTTCAGGTTAGTGTCGAATAGTGAGAAAATGTATATTGATAAGCATTGAATTTTTTTTGGTCGGGGTGAGGCTAAGGGTCATGACAGCGCAATTGGGTTGCTGACGGTGAGTGGTGTCAACGTGTTGAATTCGTGGTCATGGGCCGTGGCGTCAGGGAAGGTTGGAAGGGGAGAGGACCTCGTGCAAGGCAAAACGTGACACTGTTTCGAGCATTAGAAACAGCCTCAGTAGTATACGGGGTTAGTCCACGGCTCGTAGCCGGTAGCAAGTCTTCAACCGTGTCCGCTGAAGCACGACCTAACAGAGAGCAAAACGCGAAGTCAGTCACCGACAGTGCTGTGTGAAATCGTTTATGGCAACCTACGATTGGTTTGGTTTCAGTCTCATTCTTCCCCAGGCCGCTATCCTTCTAGTACATGTCCCCTCATTTACTCGCCTTATCTAACCCTCTTCAACATCCAAATCGCCTTCAATCCCTGCACCTTCACCATGATCTACAAAATCAACATCATTAATTATACCATCTGCATCCATATCTTCCCATCCTCCCGAAGTAGGTTCTTTGAGGAACAGTGGTTGTTTTTGTTGCACGTTGGCGGTGTTGCTGCCGTTGATGGCTGGAGCGTGAGTAGGAGTGGGGGCGGGAGAGGAGAGTGAGGATTGGATGGTGGAGAGTATTGAATCCATTGCGTCGCCTAGGCGGTCTTCTAGTTCTTCTACGATCTAAACAGGAGAGATTGGGGAAAGGGAAGAGGGTGGGTGGGTGAGGAACGGGAAGGATAAGGGAGAGGGGGGGGGGATGTACGACGTATAGCTCAACAGGAGTTGTAGGCGCCATATTTACGATTTGGAGTTTTTCGGCTTTGGGTTAAACCATATGGTGATAAATCTTTAACGAGCTGAGAAATTCCAGACGGTAATTAGAAATCGCTGGGAGGTAATCTGATGATAGGTATTGTATCGCCTATGCAGGTCCATGTAAGCCGATGGTAGGATAAGGAGTGAGAGTTGGATTAGAACGCGAACCTCGACTTGGATTGTACGTATGTTTTCAGAAATGTCAGGGATGGGATTTGAATGGGTGTGTGGTGCACCGGCAGCTTCTTCTTCTTTTTTGATTCGGACGGCTGCTTTTGAACGTTCGAGATGTGTGGATTCGAGTTCTTGGAGGAGAGTTAGGACTTCGTAGTTTGAGAGGAGGGAGGAGCGCGGGTTTAGGACCTGTGTCACGAACGGGATTTGGTTTTTTGCGGTTTGAGGGGGAGAGAATATGAGATGCTGTACTGACCTCCATTTTTTTTGTGAAGGAACGTTGTGTGATTCGGATGAGCCTGGTGAGGTCAATGTAGAGTGTGATGAGATCACAAGTTAATGGGCGGCTGTTTGGTTCTGTGGGTTTACTGTAGTGATCGCCTTGACTCTGATTAGCTGATGCATCGGTCTTCCACCAACAAGTGTTCGAGCAAGAAAGCGACTCAACGACTTAGTCTCGGCACAAGACGTCCACGCGCCTCTCCGATTTGCCCATCACTTCCAAATCGGGAGGGTTTAGCTGAACCTACTCAACGACTCAAAAAATGCTGTTTGATTAGCATTGCGATATCAGGTATAGTCTATGCCCATAGCAACAGCTTTTTTTAAGCTCTTGAACCTTCTTTGAAGTATGTGAGACGGTCGAGATCGTTATCTCGACATCGGCTTGAAGACAGGAAAATCAAAGTAGAACCTAGTCCGCGCTTAAGACTCGCAGGGGCATTGAGGAGGTCAATAGGGCATTTGTATGATGTTGTGTACAAGGGGAGAGTTGTGCAGCACGGTTGTCGCCGACAGCATCGGACAGCCATCTTCCATCGTACCGTCATCAAGCCCTGCGATTTCGATAAACAGCTCTGGTGGTCAAAATTACTGTGTCCGATTATCAGCAACCTGTAATTCTACGTTTCCCATGGTACCCGACGAGTAGGAGCATTTACGAAAAACCCGAGGCGGTGAAGACCCAATTCTCCCATGTCTGTTATCCCTGACTTTAGCGACTCATTACTGTACAATGCTCCTTTTTTCAACTGCTGTGTGGCGGTTGATACTAATCACGAGGACACTGATCCCTGGTCTTGACTCCCGAGAATTAATTGCTTTTCGTCATCCGGGTTACTCTTGTCACTACCGCCTGCACCTGCGGCGCAATAGCGCCAAGAATGGTCTAGCTTGCCTGGAAGAGTGGGGCATGTTTTAGCTCGCGTGATTCGTGATTCGTTAGCTCGACCAGGTGGTAAGCACTGTTTGTTCAGTCGTCGGGATTGTGGAATGTATACTTACTTGACTGGACTTTCGAAATAAGAATTAAGGCGTCGTAATGAAATCCAGGTGCTGTTGAAGTTAGGGGCATGATTTCCCACTGCCGACTGCCACTGTTGTCACCCAGTTGACTAAGTACTTGAAGCAAGCGTCAGGGTTGTTTTAAGGGAATGCTGCTTCGTTTTTCTTGGGAAATCGTGATTTAAAGTGTGACCTCGCCAGCCTTTCGACAGCTTGACCAGTGACCACTGGTTAGACTCTTCTTCTCATCGTCGTCTCTTCCTTTCCCCCTCTTGAAACGCTTTCCACTTTTTTCCTCGTCAGCGTGCATTCTTGAAGCGTGGATGGTGCAAAAGCTGGACCTGGAGAACCCTTCCGCACTTATATTCGTCGTGAAATGGCCTCGGAGACAAAAACGTCTACTCCACATTTGACGCTGGGGGTCCTGTTCATCGGGGTTGCTATCTCCTCTGTGTATGCCTGGCTCTTCTGCTTGAAATTTATGTGAGAAACGTTTTTATTGATACCCCCGCACAGGACATATGGGATTTCGTGCAATCAAGCCATGTATTATTTTCGTTGTTATCGAAAGGACTCATGGAGAACGAGGACCGCGGTAAGTCTCCTTATTGTCGAAACTCTCCACGCTGGATTGATTTCATGATATCTACATAGGTTGCTATCGTGTGGTATGTTGCCATTTTTTTTTGCTCGTTTTTCGGGGACTCAGAGTGGCTGATTTCTGCATTAGGTTTCTGGAGACTTTGAATACGGCGTTTTCGGTACATGCATTTTTGTGGTACACTATCTATCATAGAAAGTCAGGTCCTTTTTCTCCTTTGCCGTGGTACGTTGTGTTCTACGTTCGATCATGTTGTGATATTGACAGGAGGGTAGGACAATATCAGTAAGGCTACCTTTCGACGGATCTGGATGCGAGAGCTGACCTAAGAGGAAGGTACAAGCGAGTACGAATGTATGTTTGCTTAGGCTTGTAAGTTTACCAAAAACTGATGGAGTTTCGTTTAGACTGCCATCGGACTAGTCGTGCAATTGTAGGTGTTAGAGAGGATTTAAAGTTCTTGAGCTGACGGTGGTATACAGATTTTTTGCATGGCGGGTGTGGATCAGTGAGTTGATAGGTCCATGGAGTTCGGTTCTGAAACTGATATGTGTGCCAGTGAGCGACCAGAACGTCTGGTTGACAGCGGCCATTGTGAGATCTGTTTTCTACAACGTGAATTAGAGCTTCCCATACTAAACTGTCTCAGGTGTTCATGTCCTTGGCGCAGTGTGGTATGTAAGATTTCTGCAGGAGGTGTATGGTCGTGTTTCTGATAGAAGGTCATTGGTATTTGCAGCTTTCGGTCAAAGTGCGTCTTTTTCCCATTCAGTCTCCCTCTTGTCACTTATCATGGTTGCTAGTTTTGGCACTTTATGGGTTTGCTGCTACGCCATTCGCATAGATCCATTCACTGAGTCGTTCACAGGCTTGGAGCCCTAAGTTCGGCAAAGTCAGATGTATATTTTGTGAGTGCGATCCTTTGCCTACCGGATCTCATTGGTGATGAACACTGACAATTCTGGAAAGCCTCTTCTTGTAGGCTCCTTCGCTCTCACAGCGATTGTTGATCTTGTTATTGCGGGAGCGCTCTGCTATTTCTTGCAAATTCGTAAATCAGACTATGGATCGTGAGCCGTGTTATCCCCATCCTGGATAGTGTGTCGCTCTAACCCATCTTCTAGTACGAATACTCTCATCCGCAGCCTGATTGTGATGACAATCAACTGTGGCATTTTGAGCAGGTAGGCAACGCCTTTTGTTTCAAGGACTTCTAGAATTTTTCATTGACTTGTTTTTGTGATTAAGCTCACTAGCAGTAGCTGCCTTGGTTACACTCCTAGCAAAGCCACGCACCATGCTTCCGCCGGCTTGCTGTATGCTTTTGGGTAAAGGTGCGAAGCTTGTCTTTTGTTGCGATGTGATCGAAGTCTTAACATAGCTCAGCCTACATGAATACTTTCCTAGCAAGGTATGTGGACACCTTGTCGATAGCCATTATCATTTCTTGATCCCAATCTTAGCTTGAACTCTCGAACTTACACAAACAGAAAACTATCATCATATGTATGCTTTTCTGCTGGGGAAGGCGCAGAACAGGCTATCAGGTTTACTGTGAGTCGCCTTTTGTTGATCAAACTCAGAAGCAAGTAGTGCCTGACTAATGACAATCTCCTTTTATTCTCAGCGTACTGTGTCAACATCTTACTCGAATCAACGACAAATAACTATTTTACATGAAAATTTGACGTACAGCGATGCAGTTGTCCTAAGTAGGCTGGCCAGTAACACCTATCCTAATTCATGATTTCAAAAACAATATCGTGTGCACATCACGCGCACCGTGATCCTATTCTGAATGGCATGAACAGCTCATGAAAAGCTCGGAGGAGCGTGAGTATTGCTACAAAATAGAGGGAGGAAGCATCACAAAATCAGCACTGGTGCTGTGTGAGAGCTCTGTAAATGATTCTACACGACATGATTCCTAAAGAACACAGAGCGTCAGCGGAGAGAAGGAAAACTTGGGAGGACCGGATTACATAAGCGATCTCGCCGCCAAACAAAGGGTCAAACAAAACGGGTAGGCGCGAAGACGACAGAACGTCGGAACCTCATACTCCTCAGCGTACAGCCGTAACATATCATAGGTACGCCCTCGCTAGATCTCAGAATTACTAGAATCATTGAAAACACCGAACGTGTCACGCAGATCTCCACAGAACTCGAAAAGCCATGAACAGACCAGGCACGTATATCCGATACCAGCCCTTTTCTTCAACGCTCAAGACAGCGCTCTTTGTTAATTCTGCGCAGGCCAGCCGCAGCAGAGACCACCTAATCTTTCGAGCAATCCTGGACTCGTCAATCAATTTCGACCGCAATTTCCAGCATATCCTATGCCGCCTAGAAATGTCAACGTACTTCAGCAGGGCGGTTTTCTACCTGGGCTACAGCCAAACAACCACAGAACACCGGGGCAGGCACCTCAAGTGCAGTCTATGACACCACAGCCGACGCCAGGTTTTATGCCGTCGAGGGGGCAGGGTATGCATGCGTTTGGAGGAGCGCTTGGGCAACATCAAACAACAAGCGTACTACAGCAACAAATGCAGTCGCAGCAGAGTAATGGTATTTGGTTGTCTTTTCTACCCATTCACCCAGTGACCGATGGATTATGGCGTTTTAACTACAGGAACGACGCAGTCTGTGACATCAAGCGACGCTGTCAGTTTAGACCCCAATGACTTCCCCGCACTGGGCTCAGCTTCAACGACAAATGCAACAGGAAGCAGTAATAATGGTGCGACGGGGAATGGAACAAGTTATGCGAGCCAGGCAGGGACGGGGGTACAGCTAGGCGGCTCAGGGGGCGTTGGGTCGTCGGGATCAGGAGGCGTTGGAGGTGGAGCGGCGAACGCGAATCAACCGCGAGATTTTACACCAGACGATTTCCCCGCACTTGGAGGGCAGAGTCAGTCGCATAACCAGAATTCGTCGCATAACCAGAATCCAGGCCAGGAGAGCCATTCGCACCCTCCAGGACTAAACGGTTTTCAACACTCGGATCACTCACAACAACATCGACAGAATCTTCTGGGAGCGCTAAGTGGTAATATTCCACCTGGCACACCAGGCATGCTTAATCTGGGCGGAACTCAGACAAGAAATGTGCATCCCGGTTTTCAACAGGGGCAAGGAGATGTGGATAAGCAACAGCAGCACCAAAGGGTGAGTCTAGTCGCTCCACTCGTCACTAACTTCTCTGTCGCGGTCGCCTTCGCGATGCTCACATTTTCCACTTGCTCCTCTAGAGTAACTACCCTCTGAAGCTGAATCCATCATCTCACGCGGCATGGAACTCTCCGAACCCCAATCCTTCAGCAACATCAGCGAACTCCAATACAGTGCGTGATTGGACGTGACCTCGTGTTTTTTGACGAGCCATGCTGATTTTCGAATAGAATGGGGCACATTCACAGAGTATATCAGCACATCTAAATGCGCCACCAAGCGTGCCATCGCCTTCGGGAGGACCATTTCCTCAAACGCCGGGTCTTGGAGCCAATGGAGGTGCAGCAACACAATCAACACCATTTCCGTCAAACGGGGCAACGCAAGGGGATTCGCATGCGACAGCACCTTCACATCCACCGTCAAATCCAAACACATCGACGAACCAGAATACGTCATCACTACAAAACAGTTCAACAACACACCAACCACACCCACAGACGCCCGCACAGCAGATTCTCATTAGTCCGGCAGACAGATGGGGTCTTCTAGGCCTGCTAGAGATGATCAAGAACGCCGGCACAGACGTGGATGGAGGACTAAGTAGCATGGGGACAGACCTGGGTACTATGGGCCTAGACATGAACTATCCAGGGTGAGCATTGAGCAGTTCTCAAGATTCAGAAAATCTGTTGACTTATGTGGTCTACAGGAGTCTATATCCGACATTCATTACACCATGGGCAGACCAATCAGCAGCGCACTCGGTAGAACCGGATTTTAATCTACCTGCATGCTATCTCAGTGTGCAAGCACCACCTCCGGGCCCACAAAAGGCAATGGGGTTCAGTGATGAAACGTTGTTCTTCATGTTCTATTCGAGTCCACGAGACGCACTCCAAGAGGTAGCTGCCCAGGAGCTGTGAGTATTTTGGTTTAGTCTCGTTTCTGATCATTTTTTCTTCCTCGACACGTGCTTTCCACGTCTTTCGCTCCCTCACACATTCTATTTCACATTATGTGCGTTATATTGACCTTTGCCTTTTTGACAGGTTCAACCGCAACTGGCGCTTCCATAAGGATCTGCGACTCTGGATCACGAAAGAGACTGGCTCATCGCCTTCCCAGAAATTGCCAGGCGGCGAACAAGGGCGATTTACATTTTGGGACCCCGAGAACTGGTGCAAGGAGAGGAAGAATATGACGATGCTATACACCGATCTTGAAGAGAAGACCGTGCCGGCTTTCGCCAGTGCACTTACCCTCGTTCCGGCCAACCAGAGCCAAAACATCCCTCAGCAACAGCAAGTACAAAGTCAGCTGAACGCTGGGGTGCAAGCCGCACGAGGCTCTTTCCAGATGGGCATGGCGAGCTTGTGAACCAGCCATTTGCAATTTATCATTTCTTCCATATCATCTCTGTCTGCCTTTTGCGTGCGAGCATCAGTGCCTCTCGTCTTCCTATTCCTTGTTTCCCAGTCCGTGTAATGAACTGTGTAACTCTATACTTAATCCCCCTCTTTTTCTGTGTTGACAACTTGATTGCCATTTGTCGTATTCACTTTTGGGAGCATATGATGTATGATGATGACTACTCATGGTCACGAAGTCGATGATCGGCTAAAGTTGCTAAAGAAAAACAAACAAATGAAATTGGGCTCGGATCGCGAAATTTCAAACACCCAGCACGGCGGCGCGGAAAGAAATGAATGCTCGGTTGCTAGTCGGAATGATAAGTGTGGCCGCTGTGCTGTGGACGTCGTGTTTGGTTTTGCGGCTGATGATCGCAAGTGTCTATACGTGTGCTCTCTTTGCCTACATCCTCCTTGCGCAGCATGGCGCTCATAATCCAGATAAAGAGGCTCGTCGCCGAAATTTTCAGCATCCTTCGCGACTTCTTGTGGGCGAGGTTTACGAAACCGGGGCCCCCACTACTCCCAAGTTCAGAAGAGTCAGCACCTGAAATTCCAACGTCTTCAAGTAGAAAGATGGACGAGATTCGCTTGTCCCCTTTTAATCGTTCCGGACATGCTGCGCACGCCAAAAGGTGTATGTCCGGTGCGTAATGCTATTGTTCCGGTGCTTGTTTGCTTTCTTATTGTACGAGGCCAGCGTTGCCGGGGACACAGACAGAGGTTGATTCGTCGAGGTATACACGACGTGGTGCACAGTTTTGACTATGCTGGTTTTCTGACGCTTGTCCTGTAGGCTAGCTCTTGCATTTTACAACATCGGTATTCTTGACCTTTTAGAAATCCTGGATGATGGGTCTACCTCGTTACAACGGGAAAAGAATGGATGGATTGATTGGCTCTGGGCGCAACAAACGCGTACGTAGCTTCTTCTCTCGTCTTCTAAGACGCGCTTGACTCATTCTTGGTATTTCCTTACTTGTTCTGATTCTCTCCACGATCGTGACGCTTCAGACGGCAAGTATGGATCAGGCTTTCGACCTAGTCCCTTCATGGCTATCCACCCGCCGGAATCCAAAGTATGGGCGTAATCTCAATAGTTCCCGCAAGACATTAAAGGATCCATTTCCTTTTCAGATGGAAAATTCTAATTATGATACACCCCATGTTATTATGACTTATACAGCGCTGCTGGCTCTTGCCATTCTCAGAGACGACTTCTCGAAGTTGGACCGATCCGGGTTGATTACGTTCCTTCGTGCCTGTCAACGCGAAGACGGAAGGTTCGTTTATTTCATCCCCGTGTAACTAACTCTTATGCTTACAACCTCGACGTTCCTAGCTTTACGACTACCCCAAGAGACGGGGAGAATGATCTGCGAACACTATATTGCGCATTCGCAATAAGCGCTATGCTTGATGATTGGTCAGGAATTGATGTTGAACGTGCAAAGTCGTTTATAGCATCGTGCAGGGTACGCAATGACTCTTGCAGTAGGAACATCCACTCACCGATATCTATGCATTCGGGTTTCATAGACTTATGAAGGAGGATACGGTCAAGCGCCTTTTTGTGAAGCTCAAGGTACGCGATCTCGGCCCAAATCTGACCTGTCCCCGTGCCTTTACTGATCACACTCTCTTTTCTCTGCGGTTCTACTATTTATAGGAGGAACAACCTACATTGCTCTGGCTTCTCTCTTCCTAGCACCGTCAAGCGCGGTGAATGACCCTTTCACGCCCGCCGAAAAAGCGCAGACGATCAGGTGGCTCGTGAGCAACCAGACTGCCTCTGGCGGATTCGCAGGACGCACAGGCAAAGCTGCTGATAGCTGCTACTGCTTCTGGTGTGGCGCTGCACTCAAGGCGGGTTCTGAGCCCTTTTATTCCCTGGTGTAAATACTTAATCAGGGAGATGATTAGATTCTCAACATGAACCACTTGATAGAGGCGAAGGCTCTTGCTTCGTTTATATCCGAATGTCAGTTCAAATTCGGAGGCATTTCAAAATTTGAGGGCGAGCAACCAGGTAGGTGATGATTGACTTTGTGAATGGTTAAGTTACTGACTCGTTCTTGGGTAGACCCCTACCACACCTACTTGTCTATCGCCGCACTTTGCATGTACCCGCCCTCTCCATTATCCTCCGATGAAAAACCAGACTCATGGATATTCCCCGCCCTGGACCCTTTGCTCAATGCGCGGGTGGAAACAGCGGAGTGGGCGAAGAAGTATATCTCTGGAAAGTGACAGTAGTCTCCTGAAGTCTGAGGGCTATTTCTCTGCTCTGCATGACGTATTCGGCATATCATTTGGATTCTATCCATTGGACTTTTGGTATTCGTTAATTTAGATCTATGATCTTTTTTGCTCACTTAACGGTGGATGACGGCGAAACTCATTTGCTTGGCACAAAGTGCCCACCACATCATAATGTTAACAAGACTTTCTGTCTTATACTGCAAGCTCTTGGCCTGGCATTCAGAAAACAACAAGTATCCTGAAGCCAAACAACAACACTCCTGGGCAGCAGGGCATTAGAGTCTCGGCCCTTGGTGCTCTCATGGCCTACGACTAGTCGTCTATCAGGGAAACGTAGCGGTCACTGCGGGCGCTCCTCGTCTGAGCATATTTCTCTCTTGGAGTAAAAGAGGAACTCATGACGAGCACCCAAGGCTTGGAGAAACCACGCCTTCCCGGCATGATGGTGTACTAGTGTTCGGACTCTTTATAGTGCAACTAAATAACGGAAATGAACCCAGCGAATCCTTTTCTGAAGCCACCCCAATCAGTTCCAATGCACCCACCAGGAAACTGTTAATAAAGACAGCGGCAGGACATTGCCCTTCGGTATGTTTCCGGTATTGGGAGTACGTCTTTGTCCCTTTAAGGTGGAAAGAGCAGCTCGTGCAGCCTCAAGGCCAGATATCCGAAAACGTCGCACGGCATTTACGGACCCGAGGTTGGTTTAATGAAAGCAAGCTGAAGCTCAATATGAATACAAGTGAACATCCATCGAGTGAAGATGAGTAGCGAAACTTGGGATCTCGTTCTGCCATTCCCAAAGACCAGAACGGTTGGTTTCCATTTTCATCCAGTAGCGGAGAGGTTTCAGTTCAAACTGGAGTATTATTTTCCTATTCAAAGTCGACGTTTCTCGGTCAAGCAACTGACGTCGTACAATTATTGAACTCGAAGGAGGCATCGACGATATGGCAACAACCGAGTTCTATTTACGTAGATGAGCAGACAGTTGCTGCGCGTGGTCATGCTACCACAACGTCTATATCTAAAGCGAAAGGGCAAGCTTCGTTCGCGAACGATTATGCGCAGCTCTGAATGAAATTCATTTTCTCGAGCCCTAGTACGAAGTGTTAATGCGCATGCTGACTCTCCAATTATACTGCTGTTTCCATTTTTCGAGAAGCTGGACGGGTTAAGTGACAGTCGATACGATTTCCTTTGCTCGGCATTTCTTTTAATGAACCGGTCCAACTCGTCTAGTGAATTGAAATTACGCCGAAATCGTTTCAAGATCCCGGTAGGACCTCAGAAACCCAAGTCACAGGAAATCCTTAGCAGGCGTCGGACGCATATCCTCCTGATAAAACACAGGCAATCGTCAATCAGCTTCCGACGAGCCTCGGAACCACGAGGTGAGCGCGAGACTCTCGAAGACATGGTTCTCTCGGGGATTTGCGACTGGTGGCTCAGAAGACGATCAGCTCAGAGCGTGCCGATATCACGAATAGAATAACAAGGCTACCCTTTCTGATGGAAGACATCTATCTGGTTGACCCCCGCAAACAGTTGACAAAGCTTGGTTTTCCCATAGGTGATGCTTGAAACAGGATCCGATGCGGGGATTACCATTGAATATAAAACATCCGTGGACGAATCTGAAGGACTGGGTGACCATAACAAGGAGAGAATTCTCTCGTCTCATGGGGGTTTGGAGAAAACGAGGCGAGCGTTGCTTCGACAACTGGCTTTCGGCTTTGTGAGCCATATTTCAGGTTCCGGTAAGCAACATCTTCGTATTATTGATCTTGAGAGTTCAAAGGCGTAGGTTCTCAATATTAAATTCGCGTTCGAGTCGGAAGGAGTATAGGCACTCTTTCTGAAATTCACGATCAAGTTTCATGATGTTCTCCGACATGAGATTATACAGTATTACGATACCGCAGCCGTTTCACTACTCTACCAACACCGCTGGAGTTGGCAATACCGTCTGAAATACGTCCGACGAATATTAGTCAGGTCTCCACGCCTGAGAAAGCGTGACGAGTATTTATTGAGAAGAGCGCAGTTCGCTCATCATCTGTCAGGATTGACGATTCAAGAATTGCGTTCAATGAATCGTTCCTGACGGAAGCCGAAGAATAGGGGTAATCCTGAGGGGAGTGCTGCAATCAGCACCTCGTAGACTCGATCAAGATCACGAATACATACACTGCCGAAAACAAGTTGGGACTTGGGAATCCCATAACTAAGCAGACTCTCGACTTGGTGATCAAATGTAAGACCGGCAGTATCCCACCAGAAACTGTATGAACCGAAGCTGAGGAACTGAAATGGCAACGATCAAGTTGTCGGCTAACCGATTCTGAAATATCTGCAAAGACGAGTTGTAGACTGGCGAGGAAGGTCTCAAAATTCGATCGATGGTAGCGGGAAAGGCTCCTCCGGCTGTCAAAGCGGTTAGACTCCACTGAGATGATTTCCCGAAAGAGAAGGATACTTACCATAAGGAACTATGTAGTTTATGGACGTGAACTGAAGGAGATATCCACTCAGAGTGAGGTCCATCAAAGTACGAGCAGTTTCGAAACTGTGGATTACTTTAGTGTGGTTAATTTGAGGAGTGAATACACTCTACTAACTAGAATTCAACGGTTCCAATTGGGTACGTTGTAGGGTTCCCATCGATCACGTATTGATCTTCATACTTGATGTACGGTGGTCCTGGATGAACAGAAAGCATTTTCTTTCCATCCATTTCATCTAGAGCCTGAAAGAAAGGTTTGAAAATCGCGTTTCCAAGATAGGTTCCCTCGAAATTGGAGGTCAGAAAAATTCCGGCTGCACCTAGTCTCTGAATAGCGTATTGAGCTTCCGCAATTGCCTCGGAAACATATGGAAGAGGGACAACAGCGTTGAACTTGAATCGGTCAGGATATGCAGCGCAGTAAGCAGCGGCCTGCTCGTTCATGAGTCGAGCGAGAGCTACTGTGGCAGATTTGTTTCCAAGATGGATGTTGGCACTAGGCTCGGAGAAAGAAATGATCGCTTTGTCGGCGTGCTCTTCCTCCATGAAACTAACGAAACTGGCCAAGTCCCAGGCGGGAGTGGGATTTCCGGAGGACGTTGGCACCATGGTGCGATACCACTCCGGTATAACATGAGCTAGTGACTATGTTAGCCATGGGGGTCAACATAGTAAACAGGTCTAAGCGTCTACCATGGACGTCAATTCTCTTGCTCTTCGAGAGAAAGGTGGATAGTGACGGTTTGGCGTGCGTCTGGTCCCGGCCAGAAGTTTCAGAAGTGTAGGCAGAGTAGGTAACACTAGAGCTCTGAGATATATGATCCCAGAGGGCAGAAATTTCGTTGAGGGCATTGCTTAACTCCGGGGTAGCCAGACTAATGTTGTCTTTACACCAACGTGATGAGATGCCGGGCATTATGAGGGGTTGGATAAGGCATACTCACTTATGAGAGCATTATTAGTAATTTCTTGAATCACGTTGCTGGTATTCAACGCAAGTACTGAATGGGAAATGAGAAGACCAAATACAAGAAATGGAGGAAAGTAGAATGATTTCATCTTAATTGACCAAGCAGCAGCTGATGCTAGATATCATGAAAGAGAGTTAACAGGAAACCGTTCCGCAGCACACACAATGATTGCGTCATGCATCATGAGCCTTCGTATGGAAAGTCGGGAGGAGTTGTCAACTCCACGTTTTGCACCATGGGCGGTTATCAGTCCTACTTCTCGGGTCCTGAGTTTATCACAAGACCCTGGACAGTCCATAATGTGCACGCCAAGTCAGCGCGCCGTCAGAGCTTTCTCACACCAAGTCGGAGTGGGAATGTCGAGTTTAATAGACCGCCTGCGTAGACGGCAACCACTTGAGCGCTGACTATCACCATATCCTGCCGAATGTGCATCTGACACCATGCTCGGTTTTGTGAACAAATTGATACTCATAAGCCTTGGTATTTCCGGTACGTTCGGCAACACGTTGTCTGCTTAACTAGGTTACGATCTTTCTGTCTATCTTGTTAGCTTCTGCCTGGGGTGTACGTCAAGATGCATCTGGCGCGAGGGTTCAAGAGCCAATGGAAGTACCTGCAGCCGAGGGAAAGCATGACTCTTACGAAGGTTGCGCGATGCACGGTCCTCTGAGGGCACTAGAGAAGCAGGACCCTTCAAATCTGGCTTCTGTCCGTCAAGTACTCTTTATTGGAACTTTGATAGAGTTTCGACTCAGTAGAGGAAACAGGTTCCTAGCCCACCGTTGGATATACGGCCTCTTGTTGTCTCCGGACGTGCAGACAACAGAGTCGACCTGGTTTTCTTCTCTGATGGATGTGAGGCTGTACCCATCTCTCAAGTGCGAGAAGCATCCGAAAACTCAGATGGATCTAGATACAATCGAGGAAACGGACAAATTTTTCGCGGACGCGAAACGGCTCGCTGATGATGTCTCGCAAAACCAAACTTTCTACACCGTCAAGCCCCTGCTCAACTTTTGGGGGGCGTTTACGCCAAGCGAAGAGGTCAGCTAGATCGCCGTTCTGGTCCGTATCAAGGGACATTGACGCTGCTTCCTTTTCAGAGTGGCATCGGCGTTGGTGGTGTTCCCAAGAAGTGGGTTTCTTAGTGGGATGTTATCCTTAAACACCGCACCTAACCGTGGACCAATGAATGATAAAACAGAACGCCCTACGGACTTTATCGCGATGGAACGGAATTAAGAGCCGTGTACTATGATAAGCCCGAGGTTGCTCGCGCTGCTTGCGACTCGATGGGGGATCAATGTGACTATCCGATTCTCCTAGGTTAGTGGTTTCAAGAGCAAGTTTAGAAACCCACCGTTTGACGTCTTGCTACAGGCAATGACCCACTCTACGGAGGTAGGTGCACACAGCCTGTCGAATCTATACCCATTCTGAAAGCTTTATTTTCTTCATTAAACAGGTTTGGGCGGTGAATTCACGTATGTTACTATTCTGACTCGATTGCTCGCTTAGCCAAGAATGACAGACTAACGCTGATCAATGCTCCATTTCATCACAGAGTAATTACAGCGTCAATCCTTAACGGTCCCCTTGTCCTCCGTCACGAGCTTGGCCACTCAATTATCGAGGTTGGAGAGGAGTATGATGGTGGCTTTGGTTACTTCGGCGTCAATGCAGCTCACGATCTTGACAAACCCATTCCGTGGGAGCATTGGTTATCGTCGTACTCGGAAGACGATGTCGACATCGAAAATTACATGGCCAGCCGAGTTGAGCGGTCAGTAATGCCAATGCAAGTATACCCATGGACTCTCCTTAACACTACCCAATCTTGGTCCATCAAATTCCCAGCTTCCGGAACGTACTCCCGACATCTCGTACGATTTTCTCTTTCTGGACTGCCCGAAGTTTCAGATCTACATGTCGAGTTAGACGGTGTCGACTTAAAATGGGTTCCGAAAGAAGGGCTTGGTTTGGACAGGTGGCACTACGATATTCATCGCGATGGGGGTTTAAGTGACGGTGAACACGAACTAAATTTCACTCTCCTGAACAAGGAACTAGAGGGTGTTGCTCAATTGTGCAGTGCTGAGATCTTGGAGTTTGGTAGCGAAGACGAGTACGTGCTTAGCACCATTTCATTTCCCCTGAATTCACCGTCCAGTCAGATTCGTCTCCACCCTAGGATACTACAGTCTCTACCCCACGTAAGCTTCTTCATTCCGTCTGTCTTCACTTCAGATGAACACTATATTCTCAGATTCTTTGACAAGAACGAAACGTCCTACCGACCTACGAATGAAGACTGTCTCATGCGCGTTGTCACCACACCCAATTTCTGTTCCGTCTGCCTCGAGGGCCTCTGGTTTTCGCTCCTCAAACGAGTTGATTTAATCGATAGTCTCACCGAAACCTGTTGTATCAACTCGGAGTCAGAAGGCCATTGGTTTAAAACGCTCAGTATCGACCTCATTCCTCTTGCTCACCTTCGCGCACCTCCCGGCGCTGAAGGGCATCGGGAACCACCTAGAGACGAGTTGTATACAATCAGATGGATGAAAGACGGTCGAACTTTGGGTGATTTCTATGGTGAGACGTCTATCAGTCTTGCAGACGAGGACGCTGTGGGGAACTACACTGTTATCGTCAAATTTTTCACGGATGAAATACGCCTCGATTTAGAAGAGATTGCGACAACGGTCTGGGAGTACGAGGTTACTTCGTATTGTAAGGATGCGATACCGCCTCAATTACTGGAGCAACGATCGGTGGTTATGCAAACTCTTGGAAAGTAATAGACAATGTATTCGAATACCCTAAAAACCAAAGTAGCATTACGGTATCGTCGTCACGGCAGAAAAGCACAAGGAGAACATCCGGCGAAGACGGACCACAAACCAATGGGAACAGTCGATTTTGTGGCTGAGAATCGGAAGATGGTGGTTCAAATAGCTGCCAGGTGATCAGAAACAATTAAAGCATAGGACAGAGAAGACAGCGGGGAAAGAAAGGAACACGAGGCATCAAATGAGACAAGAGAAGAACGAAGTGGGCAAGCTAATTCCTCGTTGCAGGAGGAAAAGGAGTTATGTTGAACAGATATCGTACCAGAAGCTGATGTAGGACATAGGATGGGGTGATAGTACAAGTCGTGCGAAGGAGACGGCAACATGGGCAATGAATGTGAAAAGTCAAGTAATTACTGGACAGGAAATCGAGAAAGACGACGAAATACTATTATCAAAATGTTTGACAGAACCTTGAGGATAGCATGCCTCGAGATGTAAAGTGGAACGGATGTAGAGGAGGAAGGGGGAAGGTACAGGGCAGTGAACATGGAAAGGCGTAAAACCAAAAAGGCAAAAAGGCAACAAAGCCGGACATGTGGAAACTTTGCAAACGGGACCGAGGTAGAAGAACCAGAACCATAGTCACGAGCCCAGGAGAGAAAAAAATCTATCACATTCGACAGAAACAACTACCAAGAAATGCATGCTAGTGGTTGCAGGACAGAAAAATGAAGGATGGGTAGAGGTGGTGAAGGATGATGGCTGATAAACGAATGTGAGGGAAGAAAGATTGGGGAATCATGTCATGAGCGGGTAACCGAATGGGAGAATGTGATGTGGAAAGAGAATCCAGAAAAGAAAACATGCTGAAGAGAATTATAACAACCAAGCATAAGAAGGTGGGGAGTGAAAGCTCAACGAACGATATACTAATAAAAACCAGGATCAAAACTTTCCTGCGGCACCACCACAGGAAAGAGCAGCAGAAGAAACCCTTCACATAACAACGCATTTACAGCATCCAGCGCCCTCCTCACCTTGTTCAACGGCCGCCTGTTGCTGTTCTTGATGCAGCTTCGCGAAATCAATTTCAGGAGTATAATGAGTTGTTGGAGCGTAATGCGCGAATGGTGCTGGCGAAGGTGGCGGTTTGACAGGAACACGGATGTTGTTATGGGCAGCAGATATCCCTGTCTTCGGGTCTTCTTCTAGTATTGGTTCGGGAGGCTTGAGGAACTCTGTAAGTTCGACCTCCTTCAAGACATCTGGCATAGTATTAAGTGGAGCGGGTTTAGGCTGACCGAAGTCGTCCATTTCGATATCCTCGCCTGAGACCCCACGGCGACAATTTTTCGTTCCGTCATAACCGAAAGTTCCGGGCGCCTATTATAAAGAAAATATGTCATTAGACCGTGAAAAAGATGTGACAAGCAGAAAATACCTACTGGTGCAATAGGCGCCTCCTCTTTCTTCTTTGGCTGTGGACTACCATCTGCCTTCTCGTAAAGATCGTCCAGGCCCTTCTTCCGAGCAACAACAGGTAGAACCACCTATGAATAATCGATCACGTTGTTAGAATCAATTGACGGCATCAGCAGAGAAAAACACCAAAAGAGAAGGTGAGCGAGGATCAAGATCCGATGGAAATAAAAGAAACAAATAATGAAAGCAACGAAGTTGATCAAAATTCCAGAAGAGAACAGGAAATTTTCACATTTGCAGAAGATACGCACATCGTCCCAGTTTCCAGGCATAATCTTTGGCTGAGTCCAGGAAGGAATAGCATCGGCCATGTCTTCATCATCATTCCCTGGTGTAGGATAATGAGCAACACTCCTCCTATTGTCCCCTTCTTTCACAAATTTCTTGATAGCAGGCTTAGGCTTGGGTTTTGCCTTAGCTGGTGTAATCGACCCTGGTGTTCGTGGTTTCTTCACTGAAGATCCAGGTATGTTGTGAGGACCGGGGGATATGCCACGTTTCTTTGCAGAGGAAGGCGTTGAAGGTGTAGGACCTGCTCGAGCACTAGGACCCATGGTTGATGTAGAAGGGAGAGGCGGCGAAGGAGAGGGACTAGGTGAAACAGAAGTTAGATCAACAACATTGGGTTGCTGTCCAGTCTTAGTCGTGCTGGAAGAATGGTGCGAAGGCACTGAAGTTCTGGATTCCGACGATCGACGTTCATACGTCGGTATCCGACTCGAGCTATTTTGTCTTGATTTAGAGCGAGGTGTCGGCGTTGATGCGGGGGCGACAGGAGTTTGGGTAGGTGTGGTGGCAGGAGCAGTCGGTTGGCTAGAAGGTTGCATGGGTGTTGATAGTTGTTGCGTAGGGGTGTCCTCTCTAGGCACTTCAACTTCAGCGTATGATGCAGGTGGACTCTGCGGCGAGGGTAAGGAAGAGTTAGAGTTCCCACTCGTCGTTCCTGCCATCGTCATTATGTCCCCGACGCCCAGTATATAATCTGTGTCATGGTTGGAATACCTGTGGGGTCTCCGATCTTGCTGTCCTCTCGTTGAAATAGATGCAATATCACTTGCTTCATCTCCATCGATATCCGTCAGTGGGTCTTCATCTAAAACTCTCCCGATGCCATCCAATACGGTATCGTCATCCAGATACAAGCTACCTCTTCCCTTCATTCCAAACCCTAGCCGCCCAAAACCTGCAACACTATCCGCTCGCTTTCGCATCGACCCTCGCCGCGAGTCATTCATAGCCAAAAGTGCAGCTTGTCGACTAGCGAGCAGTTTCCGCTTATTGTTAATGGCATAGCCGTAATTTGCTATGTCAAGCATTTCCTGCTGTTTCCCGACACGGAGCTCGCCAACCCCACCATTTCGCGAAACCTCACCACGGTACCAATGTTCGAAAGGCCTCTCCTCCATTGAGTCCAATGAATCTCTTGAAGGTTTGGGGGAAGTAAATCCAAGCTCATCGGTGGACATTTCCTCGTGAATATTATAGATTGATGAGGACGAGCTGGCAGTATTGAAGGGAGCTGGTTCATTGATGATGCGCATGGACATATTCTGCGAGAAACCTCGCGCAGAATGGGATGTAGGGAAGTGATATGCCTTGAATTCATTTGTGTGAGTAGAGTTCAGATTGGGCGTCTGCACGGGCGTTGGTGTCGTTGAGTGGCTGACACCCGAAGAAGCTCCGTTCTGGAAAGGCATATTCGAGGAGCTGGCATTTGTGGTGCTCCCAGGTGGACCGCGCGATGCTTTGGGTATACGAGTGGGTTTAGCATCTACCAGACGTGGCGAGCGTGATGCCAGGCTAGCATGGTCTAAATTTGTCGTGTTGGTCCGCCAGGGCTGCCGAATGCCTCCGTTCATGGGAGGTGTAGCGAAAGGTTGGGAGTACGTTCGCGACCGATGAAATGAGCCGTTGATAGTCTGTTTCAGTGTTCCGTTGGCGATGCGAGGGGACGTAGACGTGCTAGCTCCCGGTGCACTTGTGCTAGCCACAGATATATTATGCTGATCTGCTGGGGGCATCGGGTATTGCTTCTGGTAACTAGGGCGAGACCAACGGCTGACACTGTTGCTGCTGGCACCGCTTGCACCGTTGGACATATTATTGTGATTGTGGTTGTTCTGCTGAAAGTCTGGAATAGAGGCTCCGTCGGCGGTAGAGTTGGAGTTAAATGCAGCAGGGGGATTATCATCGACGTTGGATGACAAGGAAATGGCGGACATGCGGCGAGCGAGTGTTCTACTCTCATTCTCGAGGCCTATAAAGCGGAAATTGGAGTAAAATGCCAGCGAGATAAGTTCTGTAGACTCACGTTTGCGCAGTGCCGGCACGACTTCCTCGTCCCATGACAGATCTGGTAGGCGTGCAGACTGGGTCAGTGCCATCTACAGGGTTGAAATGGCTGCAGCGTCCGGTGCCTGGCAGCCAGTAGAATACAATGGTAAGGGGTATAAAGGGGAAGGAAGAGGAGAAGATTGGCCGCTGGTGGTAAGCGTGAAGAGCAAATAACAAATATTTGGATAGACGTCGTGCGAACTCCGACCCCCCTTTTTGGGTCCCTACAAGTTCGCGACTAGGGACAACTGTTGCGCTGTTTGATACCACTCGCCGTGCCCACACGTTGTCTCCAGGTCTGTCGCGTGTGCAGGGAGAAGGAAATGAAGTTTTGGGGCAGCAAATTTCGAAATCAACTCTGGGAAGCGAACAGGGACGGATAAGTCAGACGCTCAGTTTAATCTGTACCTTAGACTGGCTCAAAACCACTTTTCAAGCCCTCGCTGGAAATCAACACAAGTCCAGAGTCAAGGGAAACCCACACCGCGAGGTTCATAGGTAAACGTCCTCTTCTTTCTCTCCTCAACTCTATCGGCCGTTCTAATCCAGCCGATGCGAAGGACCCTTGGTGACCAATATATTACGGCATGTGGAACCTCGAGGGTATCTATGAGCGCTTCTAGCTCCTCTTCAATTACTGTAGTCTCAGTTTTACGGTACGCGGTCACTGAGGCCTGCGACCTGAAGAAACAGCATCGAGATCACCAACAAATTCCACAGCTTCGTGCTTCGGTGCCAGCGAGAATCAGTAGTCCGGCCTCGGAACACATCCGTTGTTCTGTCCCGGAGCTCTCAGTCAGACCGAAGACCTATTTTCTCGCGACCTAAATGAATGGTAATGACCATATTCTCCTTTATGGCGTTCACATCCGGAAAGCTTTGTCCGGCCGCCATCTGGCATCGGAAACAGATAAATTAATGAAGGTTTCTCTCAAGTACAGCTAGACATGCGAACAACGTTCTTGGATCGAGTGCATACTTAAGCCAGAGATATCTATCAACCTTCCACGAACCCCTAGTGCTCCTGGAAACCATGTCTGCGTCTTGCTCGTTTTGGCCGGGGCTGTCAGCTTCAATGTCTTATGGATCTTTCTGGTCCAAAGCACCGCATTGGAGACTTCAATAACTTGGTCAAGTCGAAAATTGCTATACAAGACTCACTGGGTGGCACTAGTTTGGCGCAGATTCGATAGTGAAGTAGTTGGCTGTCATCGGGTGCTACGTAGCTTCTTGTGCTCGAACTAGTCAGCATACTATCGCAGAGGGTAAGACACCCAGGCCGACGGTGAGCACATAAATGATCTAGCCCGTTGAATTGAAATTTGCCTTCGGCACGGCTGGTGTGAATTTGACAAGTGCTCTTCCGTTGAGGCACCGACTCGATGTCATGGAAGACAAATGTATTCAAATGTCTTGTGACAGCTTGTGACAGAGACTTTCACTTTTCCCCGCCGGAGTATAAGCTTTGAACAAGATGTCTTGTGACAGAGACTTTCACTTTTCCCCGCCGGAGTATAAGCTTTGAACATGGGGAAAATTGATCATCTCTTAGACGTAGTGAGAGGTGACTGAGTCCCTTCCTTAACCCGGTTCATCTTCCCCCAGAGGCATAAAAAAATAGCTGGATTAATTGGTTTACGGAGATCTCTTCTTCTGGCGAGTGAATCAAGAAGCCTCCCTGTCGGTGCCCTTTGTTCCTCCAAGGTTTCCTGGGACTTGAAGAGTCGGGCACTACACCCGGGCTTTAAGGTTTTGTGAACCGCACCCTTCAAAAATTGTTCCAAATTCTCCATATTTCCTGAATTCGCAGTATACTGCATCTTCGTTCAGTAGCTCTTCCATTGTTAGCCTTGAGAAATCTGTCTTTGCACTCTCAAGGCGATTATTCAACCACGCGATATGTCGCTCATGCTCAAGAGAGCCTTCGCTTTTCTTTTTGACAGTTTTTTCTGCAAGTTTTCACTTTGTAGCGGTGACGAGCATAAGGCGTTACATGTCATCATTGCCAGTTAGCTGCCTTGTAGGGCTATATTTTTCAAACCGGGTGTCCCATATTGAAAATATATCTATTGTTCCGGTGACAAAACCCAGTAGATTCAATGATAGCAGTCTATGTTTGCATACTCCTAAGCGGCTCTCACTCCTGCGTCCGCTAAGCCTCAGTTATCACCTAGCACAACCCACAGTTATCCACAGTTTCTTTACAAAAGTCGAGGCTGGATTCAGTAGGATCGAGTATTGCCTTGATGGGCTGCAAGACCAAGTGAATGAGAACGAGGTCAAGATCGAAAGATATACATGACGAGTCTTGATTAAGGGCAGGGATAATGTATTCGTTGCGAGATTTGCAGTCATAGAAATTGAAAGAAGGCACATGGGGACTGGCATCCTTCCAGGAAGCCTCCTAAAGTATTACTTGTGAGTGTAAAATGTGGCTGACCATGGAGAGATAAGATAAATTCAGGCTCTTGCCAAACAGGTACAAACTCCAGATTTTTTTTGGAAAAGGCATCAGGCTGATGAGGTTGGTGCGTCCCACTATTCGAAATCCCCTCATTCTTTGCCAATTTACGGTTAAATGGCAAAAGAGACACTTGTAGATGATCACGTATCTAGCTCACAAATTTTAAAAGCAGTCGAAGCACTACATGCTTACGAATCGAAAAAGCAAGCGCAGCGAGAAGAGACTGAGCTCCTCCCCGGAAAAGAGCCCAACATCTGGTTGAATGTTACCGTTAAACAGGTCGCTCCCAAAAACAGGATTAAACCCTACAAGATGTGCGTTCTCTCGAGCCGATATAAGACCCAACCCTGACTCTGTTTGAATTCCCTTCGTCTCGGCAGCCCCATTGTTCACCCTCTTGTCGACCCAAGAACGACGTCCATTTGTCTCATCACCAAAGACCCTCAGCGGGAATATAAGAATCTTTTGGAGACCCACAATATCAAGTTCATTTCACGTGTTGTTGGCATCGCAAAACTGAAGGGCAAGTTCAAAGCTTTCGAGGCGCGTCGACTTTTATTGAAGGAAAATGGGCTCTTCCTGGCGGATGAGAGAGTGATTCCCTTGCTACCCAAGCTACTGGGGTCCAAATGGTTCGAGGCGAAAAAGTGAGTGCGCATACTGCTTCCTTGAGTGTAGTATACTGATAGAAATATTTTCGTCCCCTGCACCGCCTTTTCCTATTTTCTCTTACACCCATGGGCGATTGTGTTGTTCACCGGCCGTCCTACTTGAAATCTTCACGCTCCCCCATTTGATGAACAGACAGCCGATTCCCGTGTGTTTGACACGCAAGGATATGAAAGGAGAGCTCGAGCGAGCTATCTCCTCAACTTACATGAATCAAAACAACGGAACATGCACGTACGTCTTCATTGCTAAATATCATCGTCCCTCACTAACTGGTCGACTCGTGGTACATTTAACCCCAATCTCGTCAACAATGATACGAATGGCATCAAACCTTATATCTTTTTGCATATCAATCGCACATCGCCTTTCCTTGCAAATGAACTATCATTCTTACACGAAACTGAGAAAACCCCTATTCCCTTTTTCTCTACCGTGATGCATACTCTTGGGTTGTGTTCACCGCATTCTACACTGCTCTGCATCACACGCGTACAACCCTTACTTTCATCACGACTTGAAACTTTGACGGCTGTGGAATAGCTCAATAAAGATCGCCACTCTCAGCCACACTCCAGCCCAAATCCTCTCAAACACCATCAAAGCTATCCCTGCGGTCGCAGCTCACATCCCAGGAGGCTGGGACAATATTCAGTCCTTAATGATCAAGACCAATACCAGCGTCAGCCTACCTATCTGGAGTTGCAACTTGGATGAACGTTGGAGCGGGTTAGTCAAAGGTAGTGAAGAGGAGAGGGCTAACAAAATGGCTGGTACTGATGTTGAGAAGGACAGAAAGAAGAAAGAGCAGAAGAGTAAGAAGCGGCCTGTCGAGGATGACGAGAGCCACGAGAGTGAAGAAGATGAACAACCTCGGAAAAAGGTTAAGTCTGGAAAGGCCGCTGGTCCCAGTGCACCAGTATCTTCGCCCATCACGAAACCCACAACAAAGGCGAAAAAACCCCAGCCACAACTGGCGAGCGTCTCAACTGATCAAAAATCCAAGAAATCCGCTAAATCCGCTCCTCCCGCACCGTCATCCGAAACGGGGTCACAACCAAAGCCCACGAAGAAAGACAAGGCCTCTGACGAACTCCAAGAGCCAAAGACGAGACCGCCCTCGGAGAGCGCAGGACTTACTAAGTCTGAGCTCAAACAGAAACGAACGGGAGCTGCACTGGAGAGGAAGAAGGATAAAGTTGTCGGCGGTAAGGGTTTGAGCAGCAAGAACATCAAAGCAAAGATGCTGGGCAAGAAGGCACTACAAGCCTAGAAACACCAGATATTTGTCTCGTTGTCTGCACCAGCATTTATTCTATTTCTTACCATTTGATACTTTAACTGGAATGGTGTTTTTATGTTGCAAAATGATCGTTTTCTATGAGTTACTTGATTCTGGACGGCCAAAGACAATCTCACGGAAAAGTATGGTTGCAAACTATAATGAGATACGGACCGTCTGAGTGTGGTAGTCGAATATCAGTAGTACTGCTTGTTTTCGTGCCACAAAAAAGTCTCGCTCGCGCAACTCGAAAAGCAAGAACATCAAAGCAAAGATGCTGGGCAAGAAGGCGCTACAAGCCTAGAAGCACCAGATATTTGTCTCGTTGTCTGCAACCAGCATTTATTTTATTTCTTACGATTTGATACTTTAACTGTCATGGTGTTTTTATGTTGCAAAATGATCGTTTTCTATGAGTTACTTGATTCTGGACGGCCAAAGACAATCTCACGGAAAAGTATGGTTGCAAACTATAATGAGATACGGACCGTCTGAGTGTGGTAGTCGAATATCAGTAGTACTGCTTGTTTTCGTGCCACAAAAAAGTCTCGCTCGCGCAACTCGAATAAGTATGTATTCAAACCGCTCTGGATATGATAAAAGGCATCGTGATCGAGTAAACCGAAATAGCCGCCCATTCCAAGAATAGCCGAGAATTTTCAAAGTATCAAACAGAACCGGAACCGGCACACGTATATTTCCGGCTCATCCCGCACCCTACTTATGCTGACCAGAGATACGTAGCCAAGACTATTCCCTCCCAATCGTTCCCTTGTCATTTCTGTTGTTACAGTCTTTTTTGATCATTTTGTGGCCCACTACAGCATGGCAAATGAACGCGCAACTACTAAAGTGTACATACCTCATCCTAATCAGCCCGAATTGTCCATTTGCGGCATTCTCGAGCAGTATGCGCCTGGAACAGATACAAAGGGGAGAAAGCTCGCACTGGTGGGTCTGGGCTCGCTTAAGCAGACTCTTGCATGTTTCAACTCTTCTAACCTCCGACTTCTGCTTTCGCTATCGGTGACGTTTCTGGCTGTTTGGGCATTGGTTGAAATGGGTGTTGGGCCGCTGATTCACGCACACCTCGGCTGCGAATGTGGCGCAATTATTCGTGATTGGCCCGCTGACGTGCTCCGTGGTGGTCTATGTAATCAACAATGTCGAAATTTTCGTGATAAGATTCTCCATGGGACGATGGGGTGAGTAAATCACCGAGTGCTGTGCTTCGTCTTTCACGGTTCTTGTTACTTGATATTCCGTCACACGAGGAGTGCATTGGATCTTTGTCTCTGAAATGGCACACTATCATTGAATGGAGAAGAAATGAAGTGTTGTATTGACTATCTTGTTTCGCCCCTAAAATCCAGCCATAAGGATTATCTGTTTCAACGCCGTCTTGCTCAGCGTCTGCCAATGGACTCATTTCGGTTTGACTTCCGGTATGTCCCTCTGGTTACCGAGTCCCGTAGATTATCGCAGTCTCACTTTAACGCAGAGGAAATCACGAAACTGGGGGCACCTGGAAGCAAGGCGCCCTCAATGAAGACTTAGAAGACTTAAACGCCGTGGTTGCTTATCTCAAATCGACACATGGCTACGAGATTGAGTTAGTCGTGGGTCATTCCCGTGGATCACTTGTCGCCTTCCGATGGATCGCGACCACGGAGGATGGAAGAAAGGTACCCGCATTCATCAACGTCTCGGGTCGGTACCGTATGAGGGTGAGTTTTCTGGCACGACCGATCGCATTTCGGCCCTTTGCTGTGTTCCGTAAACGCCGTTCGCTTATAATTTCATATAATCCTCGTCCTCTAACGTGCCTCCGCTACGCCCCCGGATTGGTCATTCGCTCGATTACCTTTGCCCTGGTGTGCGACATTACCCATCATGCAACTCCGCGAAATCGACATCGAACAATCAAATCTGTGCTTGTTTCCCACTTTTCCCCTTCAGAAAATACTTGGTAAAGATCAGTCTCCCCTTCCTCTCTGCTCTATTTTTGAACAGATCAAGTACTGACCCTTCCCCTCACCGTTTACATGACCTTTGGCTTGCCCTTGGCACTTACTTGTTCTGGTTGTTCCGGAATTCCCCTGGCCCTGACTTCCCTCAATCCCCTTTCTCTCCTCCCCCTTATTACTCAATCTGGGCTTTTCGGTCGTTTCGATCCACGATCATTGCGTAATGACGGGTGATATTGGCCTTGTCTTTGACGCACACACGTGCCTCGCAATACCACTTGTTCAATCACCATCCGTTGATCTCCAACTTCATCGACTCTTCGATCGACAGAAACCGCGGGAGGGAAGCTGTGGCAAGAAAACTTCGCTAAGCAGGGCCACTATGAGTGGCACGTCACAGTTGCTCGCAAGCCGATAGTCGCAAAAATATACCCTCACGATGTCGAGAACTTCTGTGCTTGGGATACGTCACTTGTTTGGGACCAATTTCCCATAGAAACGGATGTATTGACACTACATGGGTTGGCTGACAAGACTGTGCCTCCGTAAGTTGTTCTTCTTCCTTTAACTCTCTTAGATCATAGCAACCCGGATGCACTATGCTTCGGGTTGTCAAAATTTTCTTTGATTTCAATTCGAGGGTAATGCGTTTCTAACGAATGGTGTTCAATAGGTACGATGCCTTGATTTATGCAAAAGCACTCGGAAGCAGAACGCCTGGAATTCACTCCCTACATCTTATGGAAGACGCGGATCACAATTTTACCAAGCGCCAGGATGACGTGGTTGATGTCATTTTGCAGTGGTGGGATGCACGGCAACGAGACGAGTTAACAACTGGGATCTGGTTGTCGGAGATTAAAGAAAATACGAGCGCAAAATTGTAGAGCAGATTGTGTTCATTCTCAATTAATCGACTGTCGCTTTTTTGCTGACATCCCGGGATTGTGCCATAGATGCTAGTTTGCTACAGCCGATATCGAGTTTAGCGGTTTTCGAGGCGATTGTTCAGTATGTGTAGTAAGATCACGATACAACAAGAACATAATGATCACATCTGTATACCCCGAGGACGGACCCTCGTCTTATCTGCTTGGAGTTGGATCGCACGTAGCTTTTGGTTCCGATGCATTGGGCTTATACTTTGTAAGATTCATCGCAGTGATTGCCGAGTGCTAACCGAGATGAGACGCACAAACCTTCGGTGTCCTCATTATGTGCATGGCATCTTGAAACATCAGAACCCGAGGCATAAGGAGGAGTTTGGGACTACTCAGTGATCACTGTTTAACCTTCAGCCGCCTCGTGGCCGTCATTTACGAACAGTTAGTTGGCAGTTCCGTCTGTTGCATATTATGTGCTTGTCTTTCACGGCCGGCCTTATCTGAAATCGTAAAGAACAGTGATCTGCGCTACCTCCATGGTCACCGGGAATCAGCCCCAACACGTTTAAATGGTTGGTGCTTCGAATGTTTGCATGTCATCATCCTGGAGTTGGCCTTCTGACAGGTTATCAGATCGGCGATTAGAGAAACCTCATTATGATTACGATATGTTCTACATACGCAACAAGCATGAGAAAGACGAAAATGTACAAGTGTTAAGCCATAAATAATGTTGAAGTATTGGCAGAATCCTATTGCTACGAAAATCGAAATGAGATAAACGAATTAGGTAATATGGAAGACGAAATAAACAAAATTATAGACAGGCCTATCGATACAGACTGGTTGCGTGTCGCGCTGTGATAGCGTCCGTTTGGTTCGGTGAATGAGGTCTAGAAGTCCTTGATAGAAGCAGCCTTCTCCGCCCTTCTCTCCTTCTCGACTTCAAATTATCCCTCGCACACCGGTGCGAGTTCCGCTGATTTAAGTGATTATTATGGGGGGTTGTATGGTGAATGATGGCTGAGACCGCGACCCGTGTGAGGTGGTCACGTAGAATAGATATTGATGCGGGTACGATGAATTAGGCATTGTTGTCTATCGGCGACATTGCCGACGTTGTGACGGCGAGGTACGCGGCTGGAATGAGGCTGCAAGGCCTCGGGTAGCCGTCATCGTACCTGAAAATAGCGACGGGCTGAGGTTTCCCGACGGTGGTTGCTGGGCTTCAGAAGAATACTGCACCAGTCGACGATGCACCACCGCTGACCGAAGTCGTCCCTCCTTGGCCAGAGCCGGATTTGACATTGCCGGAGTTTCCTTGGTTGCTCATATTGCTGCGGGAAGTACTGAAGAGAGTTGAGTATGTGCGGTATGTGTTGATGGTGGGGAATTGAGGTGGAAATCCACTGGCGGACAAGATGATATCCGTCTAGGGGAGCAGGTGTACTTCAGTTGAATACTGAGGATGATAGTGAGGAGTCATTCGAAAATACGAGTAGGCTTTATAGCAGGAGACAAGGGACTTTCCGCAGTGTCTGTGTTAGGAATGAAATGACCTTGATTGACTCAAAAAGGAGATTGTTAGACGGAACCGCCGTAACAAGCGTAAAGTTCCTCTCACGAAGGAACTGTTTGACGGTGTGAAGGACGGCATATCAACACAGTGGATCTGATAGTGATGCGGCAACGACTCGACACCCAAGGAGGAAGTTTCAAAATCGTGGAAATGGAGTTATGTAGCGATCAATTTCGGTATGACAATTTTGGCACCTGTGACCTGACGCCTACGTCGCCTTTTTGCTAAGAACAGTTGCACCGCAATAACCCGCAACCAGGTTCCTAACAATCGGCTTCTCATCTCACCTTCTTCAGGAACCGCGAGAGGATCGCAGCACAGCATTGCTCTTGTTCATTAGTACCATCATGAGCATCCCAATGCCTTGCAGCGGCTCGGAAAAGGTTAGGGTCACCCGCCACGGGCGGAATGACTCGACTCGCTCTCCAATGCAGAATTATCACTACCTCCAGTCTATTACACCAATACAAACAACGGATATTCATCCGTGCCGTGGCTTGCTCCATGTATTTGTTGCACTGCTTCATATTGTTGTTCGATGCGTAGTTGACTCGTTCCTATTTCCCGAGATCATGTGGTTCGCGGCGTCACGGAAACCTAATCGGCCTTCACGAAGAACTGATGTATCCGTAGCAAGATTAATGGTCACGCCTGGCCCACCCAAGTACAGATACAATGCAGTGTCGTAAAATGGTATTATATTGATGAGCATGCCAAAATGGGATGTTCGTACGGCAACAGCGCCGACATTGCGGATTGATATGATCGTCACCGAAATGCCGAAAAAAATGCATACTACTGAACAAGATGCTCATAATCGATATCCAGACTGGAGTGGTGAATTGGATATCAGGGAAGGTGAGAGCCAGGACTTAACATGACCGTATGGCGCGACCCAACTTGTAGCCACGCTGACAAACACTCGACACGAGGCAGATTTTTCAATTGCACCGAATAGCCTCAGCTCCCGACCTCTTCCCCAAATTTTCCTTTCATTCGTTCCAGCGCGCGATCGGAAACATGTAGGACATTCCCCACGCCTGAAAGTCGCCCGGCGCTTTGATTTTCTTTACTGAACTGCTCGGGAAAAAAAACCGAGTTGATTCTATTCGGAACTCAAACCTTTCAAAGGACACTCTCTGTACCTTTACTCAAACTAGGTCTAATCCTGTCCCAGAGCACCGGAATTTGAGGTCTACTGTCGACAGGATCAAGATTCGGCCCACTGCTAATGGTCTCCGTTGTGCCATCGGGCACCGATTCTGGTGCATCAAGTTTCTCCTGAAAGAGCAAAAACCACCCCATTCCATCGGTCATCATTCTTCTCACTAGGCCTCTAATTCTTCTTCCTACCATCCGGTCACGGTGGAACCAAGAGACAACGGCTCCGCTAATTTTAGGAGAACCGTGCTTCGTCGGATTCATTGGCTGCCATGGAATGTTGAGACCACTTTCATCAACCCATTACCTAGACCGGTGGCATATCCTCGTCTTATAAGCTCCCGTTTCTGGCAACTTAACCCCCTTATCACCGCTGTCCTAAAATACTAAGCCTTCGTTTTTTGACCCGGTCAAGAAAGACTCGAACCCGGGCAATGTCAATTGAGCAGATTATCCAACTTGCAGCCCCATCGGACAGCCTCCTCGTGGTGATCGCGTGCGCTCTCTTGCTTTCCCTCATTCAATCCCTCCAACTCCGTTGTTGTTGGCCTGGGATATTTTTCTTTCAGCATATCTGGAAACTTGTGGACTTCAAATGGTCTGGCCATTGTCTCCCTCGCATATCTGATCCGCGGCTCCTTTCACTTTGCCTGTTCAGCATCCCTTTATTTGTTTCAATGGCAAGTCGGACATTCTGAAAGCCGAAGGATCACGGACTTTCAGACTGGTCAGATGGATCGTCCCTATCCAAATAACTGATATGCGAAGACGCCAGATGATATCAAGAGTACGTTCGGAATCATGTCTTTGTAGCGAATGTCATGAGATAATAAAACTCACACGCGATGTCACACTTTCTCGCTCCAAGCACATGCATAATTCAAGAGAACTAGGCGTCTACTTAGCGCTAAATGCAACTCTCAGCTATGTGGATGACGCACCTGTTTTATGAGCTTCTTCGCTAACACATTCCGGAGAATAAGGTTCCGAGAGGGAACAAAATGTCGGAAGCCGCGACTTGACATACGCGCTTGCTGTTCCTGGGCTAGGTACAGAGGGACGCGCTCGGGATGATAGACCAGTGATAGACCTTCCCAGTAAACTCTTGGCTCTACAAGGCGGGATAACGCATATAACAATCTTGATTATTGTGAAACCGCTCAAAACCGAAGAGCCGATATGGAAACGTCAAAGAATTTGGACGATCATGCCCGTTGGCTTCCATTCATGTGAGGTATTATTGGTCGAAGATTTTTGAGTAGTCACACCTCTATTTGTGACTGGCTGCTCGACGGGCTTTCTTGCACGACAGCAATAAAGGGTGACAGCTCGGCCTAGAGCAGGTCAAATAAGCCCAGACCTTGTTCTAGTGCATGGCGTCTTCCATCTTCAGTGCGGTTCCTGACTCTACCCGAAAGCCTTCATCTGTCATGAATAATGTCCACTATTGTATGACCCAAAACTGATCCTGATGAATATGTTCAAAAGGCAAAGATCAAATCAGCTGGATTCAGGAATGATATATGATATAAGTAGATATGTCATCGCGGCGTCGTTTGACAAGAAAATGGAGCCATCAATCTTCTGCAGTTCGGGGACGCTTGACTTTTGTAGTCCAATTTCTTGATGTAATGATCCCATAGGTGCACCGCTAACAAAACTAATAAAAATATGTGCGCGGCTTCATTTACTCCTTCAATCATCCAATGGAGGAACAATCCCGTTGCCCTACTGGTTTGGTGGGCATCAAATAACTTCAGCAACAATTTTCCCACTGAATTTATGCATAATCAGCCACAGTATCATGAAACAAAGAAACTGTTGACTTGCATATTTACATTTGCTTCCATCGCCCTGTGCGCTTCCTGGATCTGTTCCCAAGGGTAAACCTTGAAATTGCGGCGATGATGAAATATGTAAATGTGTTCGCTCCATTTATGTACTTATTTTCACCTTGTAAATGTACGTTTTGATAGGTTGGTTTCCTTCTTCCCCAGAAATGTGGTAAAATGCATTTGACACAAAGCTGAAGATGGAAATCATCACGGGCTGGAAGATTCGACGACATATAGGATCTTACTGGTGTATTAGGTCGGCCTGATACTGAGCCGATCGGGAACGCAGGGTCGACCCTTCAACATGTAGGCGCTTGTAAAGCAGCGGCGCTAAATTCATCTTCTCGACAACGGAGCCTGTCAATCATGGCAGTGTAAGTTGATGTCTCAAATGAAGAGAAATTGAATACCGCTTAGCAAAGCCAATATGGTCATTCGGCCATCGACGGCGAGCGCGTCAATATTTTTGCTGAAGTGACTTTGGCCGACAAAATCGATCACTACATTAACGCCTTTCCCCTTCGTAACTGCTTTGGACACCATAGCAAAGTCTTCAGTTTTGTAGTTAGCTGTATGAGTGGGGCCATTGGGAATACTCAACAACCAGTCAATCTTTTCTTGGGTTGACGTAGTTGCGATAACGTTATTGCTGCCCCAAGTGTCAGGCGAGGACTGCAGATTTCGGGAATCATGGTATACTTACGCCCCAAAAAGTCGAGCCAGTTGCGCGGCAGCGATGCCCACGCCAGAAGCCCCAGCATGAATTAGAACATCTTCGCCTTTCTGCATTTTTCCAATTAAAACCAGAGCCTGATACGCTGGGCGTGGTGTTAGGGACGCAACAGGCAGGGATGGGTTGATTGCAGTTACCAGTTAGGAATGCCTCTGGAATGCTGGCCGCCTGTGACCACGACAAGGAATCGGGTTTTCTGATTAAATGGGTCGAAGCAGCGGCAATACATTCCGCATAAGCGCCCTATAGAGCATCAATTGGCGTCGATGCAATAGTTACCGCATGCCGAGCACCTTCAGATAGCCTGGAAACTTACGCCTGCAGCTAATCCCAAGACATGATCCCCAGTAGTCCATCTTGTAACCTCAGGCCCAATTTCGGAGATCACGCCCGAGAACTCGACGCCAAGAATTGGAGAAACGCCTGGAGGAACCGGATACCTCCCTTCTCGTTGCATTATATCCATCCGGTTAAGCCCGAAAGCTTTGACCTGGAATGAAAGATGTTTCAGTGGCCCGACCCGCGAGAACATTTGTGACATCAAGAGGTCTTAGCTTAACGAACCCGAACCAGCACTTGCCCTGGACCAATCTGAGGCTTCGGAGCTTCGCCAATGTAGAGATCTTCTATCCCTCCAGACCCACCCTTGACTAAAATTGCACGCATCGTTGACATTCCTTGAGGAGGATGCCTGTTTCTTGCCTGCGAGGTTAAGTGACGTCTGGCTATAACAAGTTGAGATGGAGTGACTGTCGGCAATCCCAGGGTTGACTGTTTGCAATGACGTCTTGGGATAACAGTCTCCCACGGCGTTAAGTTGATTAGGAAATTTCCGGTTACCTATACAGTAGGTTTCATGTTGAGTGCAGAGTGAAGGTGTGCATCATACTCTGCAGTCACAGTGTTATCGCATAACGTCGAGCGCGACTTCTCAGTTTCGTTTTTGCAATCGACGCTTCAGCAGCGAGATCTGGGCATAGTCACTCGGTGAATAAAAAGGCCCGGAAGAATGAGAACATTTGCGATTCGTTGCATCACTCAGACAACTCAGCAAATATCTAGAAGCCAAGGACAAGAGAAGCCTGGTGAACTGAACAATTGCAGCCGCGGCCGACGGAAGATGAAACAGACAAGAGCAAAAACTGAGTACTGAACCCAGTCTTCGGTGCGTAAAGGCATTCTATTATTCTAAGGTAGGGGGTTAGCTTGTACCCATATAGCTATCTGAAAAATGGAAGCTGCCGCTTCGTGATGATTTTGGTGATCAAGTTGCGAAGGATGCGAAGAGTGTTCATGCCAACCGCAGATTGCATGTGAATATGCATAAAATTTTTCAAGAAACACTGCGTATACGGAGAGATCCAGATACAGAAGTTCTCTACAAATCGTCTCAAGCTGGGCTGAGTCCGCGTTGTAGAGTTTTGAGGTTTATAAGTCAAACAGCCTTACAAAAGCTGGAAGACTAGCGTGGAACCAACTTACTGTCCGCCATAAGTGACTGGTATATTTCACCCCAAATGATACATATCTCATGCTAAAAATTCCGAGTCGGAATGCGGGTAAATAAATGATTTTGGACGAATCCCGCGACTCATAGGCGGTTTGTGCATTTAACTAGCGCTCGTGATAGGGGCTTAGCGTTAGCGCTAGCCTAGGTACAGATCACATTAAATTTCCCACGACCCACAATCAAAATCCAACAAATTTTCTGTTTCGGCATCTTCGCTTTTGCCTCGTTTCCAGTGTAAGGTGAGTATTATATCTTTTTTCTCTAATCAATTCACTGCAAGATGAATGTACGCTATGGTCCGTGTTTCCTAGTAGCGACTAGACACCGCGATCCACTGTGCAGATACCCTATTACCTAGCTAGCTGATCTATTTGACCCTCGCGTTTCTATCCACGATTTCAACGGCCAAAATACTGACTGCTGCCCTTCACAGATTGAACATATGGTGATTTTATTTCATGCTACCCACGATCGAATGCAACCAGCTCCATCAGTTTCATCGCTAATTTTCACAGGTGAGTACACCATCCCTACAAGCCCACCCGCCCTCTTTACTCCCGCGATGAACAAACGCTATGGTCCGTGTTTCCAAGAAGCGGCTTAAGACCCCGCTGAACCAGCATGCCGACAACCCCTTTACCTAGCTATCTGAGATCTACCCCAACCACTAATTCCTTGCCTTCCTACTTGGGCTAATAATCACTTTTTCAACTCCAGGTAAACTCGACCAGTATCCCCATGCACATACGCCGTTGCTTGTCTACTTACAGATGCATGCAATTACCAAATGTCGTTACGTTTTTCATTGTTTCGTCACGTCAAACCTGCTGTCGGATTTGTTCGATTATCTCCGTAGACCTTCATCTAGGCGTAACCAAGATTCGCTTTTAACTCATCTCCCGACATGTCTAGGCCCTTCTCATCCAATATATTCATTAAACCCTAACGACACTCGGAGTGAATGTGTACACTATCATCCTGATTCTCACCACTACCACGTCGTCACTGCGCTCATGGCCCTACAGTATAACACACTCACTCTCAGTTCTGGACAGCCTTCAACTGAGCCTAGATCACGTAGAATGCAATACGCCAGTAAGTCTTCAATCACTTTGACGCTTCCATAAGGATACTGAAGACTTACGAGGAACGTAGTTGACGCGGCAGGACAGCCAACGCCGGGCCCTTTCAAATTCTGCAACGTAACAAGCGCGGCTTGGATCCTGGCGGCCTTGGACGCATTTGAGTTATCCGTCGGGAACGATACAGGAACACTCGGGTTATTCACGGCATGGCCTGCGGCGACGTTCTGGCTCAATGCCTACAAGAAACTGTCAGATTTTTTTTTCGGCTGTTAGAATTGAAACTTGTGCGGACTTGAATGAATGAGTTGCGGTCGGGAGGGCAGGAACAAGGCACTTTCACGACTTGTCCAGCATCATTCGTAATGCCATCGCAATCTCCAGTACCGGTGGGGTTCAATCCAGCCTGATGTCCAAAATCTGGTACAAGTGCGGGATCGACACCCCCACTCGCCGGTGCTGTAAGTGCCGCTGGAGCTGCTACTTGAGCTGCTGCTGGAGCTGGAGCTGGAGCTGGAGCTGGAGCATCAGTTCCATCCTGGATAGCTTTCTGCTGGGCCAAGAACGTTGTCGATGCCGCAGGACAACCAACACCCGGTCCATTCAAATTCTGCAACGTCACAAGAGCAGCCTGTATTCTCGTGAGTTTATCATCTGTCGAATCGCCTGTAGG
>KQ962910.1:46223-58144 GCA_001563735.1 Leucoagaricus sp. SymC.cos
GATTATTAACTGCGTGTCCTGCGTTGACATTCGCGTTCAGGGACTATCAAAATCCGTCAATCTCGCGTGGCCAAGAGGTACTTGAACAGTAAGTACAAGAGAAGAAACACTCGTACCTGGATGAATGCATTCCGATCTGGAGGACACGAACATGGAATTTTGACAACTTGTCCAGCATCATTGGTGGTACCGTCACAATCGCCTGTACCAGTTGGATTCAAACCCGCTTGGAGGCCGAATTCTGGGACGAGGGCTGGATCAACATCTCGTTGGACCAGTTTGAGTGGCACACCGGAGACGGCGAGGGTGATGGAGAGAGTAGTGAAGACAGCGCTGACGAACTTCATGTGGTGAGTGTCGTAGGATTTTCGGGTTGTTTCTGGCTAGTACGGGAGGATTTCTTACGAAATTCCAAAGGTTTTCGATGAATGGAAATGAATGTGAATAGCCCTCGACTCGCGTAGGGGAAATCTGTGAAGCAAACTTGAAAGATAGGGAAGAAAAGGAGTTGACACAGTCAACAAGCCAGAGAAGGGAGGACCAAGGAAAGAAAAGGGCGCAAAGAAAGAAAGAGGGGATGATCACGCTCGTCACCACCACATTCCCTTTATACTATAAATGAATTCCACACACATGGACACGGACAAGAATTCAAGCTCCATCTCCCTGTTATCTCTCTTGGAATCGTTGACGGATTCTGCCGATGTACCAGACTGACAAATGGCAGTGATGGCAACCAACTCTTTCATCATCGCCAGTCCGAATACAAAGTAGGTACGCACACTTGAATGCCATGCTTACTCGCGTCAGCGTCTTTACTAGCACGAAATCAACAGCCAAGCACATGGAAAGCTAACTCAATCATTCAACATTGCCAACATTCTGACGGCGGCAGTTGTTGCGTTTCGGGCTCCGCCTTCGCAACAAAGCTATCGGCATCTTTTGTTTCATCATCCTTTGATGGTCAAAATCATTTCGGCGACCTCAGACTACCGCGATTAATTGTCGTTCGTGGGGTGAGTTGGGCTGACATTTAGATGGAACGTATAACCTGCTGAAACGGATTTAAGTATAGACCGTGGAAAGTCTGACGCACCGCAATGGACAAGAACGAACCAAATACTTTCTCGGATGATGCGGAGAAACTCTCGAATCATACATACGGGACTTTTCAACGCTAGGGATTTCGCCATATTTCGCTGAGTAACGGAACGAACCGTCCAACGCCATATGTATGCGAGGAAAACACTTGGGTCGAAGTTCAAGAGTCAGAGCTGTCAATGGTCCTCTTCAAATCGTACAACAGCTCGGCAACAATATCATTGTCCATGCATTAAGCGAATATCTGGACAATATGAACGACAAAGTAACACGTCTCGGTTGACTCGCCGAAACACATGTTCCCTCATGCCCGGTTGTGGAAGCTTCTGGTCAAACGATGATGACAACCTTAAGCCGACTTAATGTCCCGAATGCAGCAACAACGGTCGCATTTCATTTCCAAACCAATCATAACTATACATCTCAAAAACAAAAGTAAGTATCAATCATACACGTTCAAAAAAAGTCGTAACGTCAACAAAGAAAACTCTGCTCAGAGAGCTTTCGAAAGATTTCGTTCAAGAGGTCATAAAGTAGAGTAGGGATGTGTAAAAAGGAAAAGAGAGAGACAAAAATAGCGATAATAAGAAGTTGGCACTTGGGAGAAGTCTACTTAATGAATCGTGGTTGCTAGGTTATGCCTTGGAGTGTGAATGTAGGAGATTAAGGTGAGAATTTGGGAAAGGTAGAGATGGGAGAAGAAGGATAAGGCCAAAGGCAAGGGCAAGGGCAAGGGCAAGGAGAAGGAGAAGGGGAATGGAAATTTGAGGGTCAAGGGTCAAGGAATGTGTCATGCGTGTTCGCTCGCCTAACGCGAGCAACAAGTGAGGTCAGAGAAGGGGTAAAAAGTAAATGATAAATTATTTTCTACTATAGTCTTAAGCGGAACGAGACCGAACGGAGGAAGCAAGCAGAAACAAATGTTACGAACGAAAACGAAAAACCCACACGAGATTCAACGTAACACTTAAATCCTCACTTCAACTCTTAAAAAGAAGAAAAACACACACAAAATAAACCTTCTTCAAAACAATCAGCCATCCCACTCGACACCGAAAAAAAATTCTATACCTTGAGACCCCCAACGAGTTTAAGCACTCCCAACCTCTTCACCACTCTGCACACTCCCTCTAATCTCATCAGCCTTTCTTCCAACATCCTCAAACCACTTCAGCGCACTCTCCGCCCGTCTCTCCATATCCTCCGATCCTTTAACCTCCTTCTGTCTCTCTTCCAACGCATCCCTAAACTTCTCTCTCAACTGCCACGAAGCGATCTTCAACACTTTTCTCGTCTCTTTACTCACACGTTCAGCATGAGGATCAATAAATCCACTTCCCCTCGTAGTCACAGTGAGAGAGCTAGAGGAAGAAAGTTGTACACCATCAACGTATGTCGAAATACGTTTCCTCTGTTGTTGTTCGGAGTGATGAGAACGAAGCACTTGAGATCGAACACGACGACCAATCGTACGTGGAATGTTCGAAGGTAACTCGAAAACCAAATACACTCCTAATCCAATCGTCGTAACACCAAGAACAGGACCTAACCATTTCCTTGAACTTTCGTTCGAGAGTAAATCTCCGAGACGGAGTATACCCTCTATCAAACCACGTGCACCGATCGCTTGTCCTCCTACCATTGTTATAGCTCCTAAGCTGAGTGAGAGAATGCTTAGAGCTGTTGGGGAGGGACCTTTGTCTAAATCGTCGTCGATATCGTCGTATGGTGACGATGAGAGGAAGAGGGAGGAAGAGGAGGATTTGTGGTTGGGGAAGTAGATAAGGAATTGGTGGTTCACGTCGAAAATGTCGAAGAATGTTGTTTCGAGCAGTTCAGGACGAGAAGCTAAACCAATTCCGAGTCCTTGTGTTCCGCCAGCTACGATAGCTCCGCCATTCGTGTTCCTCCTTCGGCCACCCCTTGCATTACGTCGGAAAGTGGAGAACATAGCCTCTGGAACGAACACTCTCTTACTTTTCTCCATGCCGGTGGGAAGATGTTCGTCTTCCAGCGCCCTAATCTTATCTACACCTTCGCTTGTAATCAACCTTGCTTCATCTTCAGCCAACTTGACAGCATGATCCAAACTCGCCAAGAGAGCTTTTCGAACACCTCGTGTGTATTTCCAGATTCCCATAAGCCCTGGATATGAAGGGAGAGGGATTGGAGAGTTGGTTACACCAAGATGACCTTGTCCCACACGATCTAAGGCAGATACGAGAATGGCTTTGGTTTTGTTCGAAGCGAGGGAGGTGGAATCTTCTTCGGTGTTTTCAAGTGAAGTTTCGAGTTCTTCGCGGGAGGATTTGAGTTTCTCGAGGATGGGACGGGAGTGAGAGAGGTCGTCGCGGGCTTTGGCAAGTTCGGAATTGGCGACGATCGCGTTTGCACTGGAAAGAAGTTCGACGTCGGAGAGGATGTTTTGGAGGTATGTTGTGACGGGTTGAAGTTTGGATTTGGAGCGTTTGACGAGGACGAAGGAACGTAATGCTGATTCGAGATCGTCGAATGCAGGGTTGGCAGTGTATGGTTGAAGTGCTGTAGCAGAATCGACAAAGTGGACTAGGTCTTCAGCATCTTCGTATGTCCTTGGACTGAGTTGTTTGATCTGTTCAAGAACAAGCCTTCGGCATTTTTCTTTGTTCCTGATTTGATCATATTTGTTAACAACGATGAAGAGATATGCCTTTTCGTTGCTCGCGTTCCAGAGGAATTCTTTAGCAGATAGGGTAAAATGGTTTTCGGCGGAAACGACAAAGACGACGACGTCAATCTCTTCTTGACGCGCGAAGACGGCAGTGGTTTTGAGACTGTCGCGATTGAGACCTGGAGCGTCGATGAGAGAGATGTCGACAATGCCGTTGTTAAGTAATGATTCGGAAGGAGCGCGGGTATCGGCCAAGTACACCTTGATCATTTGTTGTTGGACCTCGTTGTCCGCGACGATACCTTCGAGGTCGGCAATGGTGCCCTTGACATAGGTCGATTCATCGCGAATGTTGTATTCAACGCCTTCCTTGAGGACGTGGACCTCTTCCTTTCCATCATTCTCTGCTGCATCATGCACCTCGCAGAACGCTGTAGTGCAAGGTTGCTGGTCGACAGGCATAACCTCGCGACGTAAAAGGGCGTTCACAAATGTCGATTTTCCTGCGTTCAAGTCGCCAGTAACGAGGACTTTGGAAGACGTGTCTTCGACTCGTAAGCGGAGCTTGTCAATGTGGGACATGGATGCTCCGATACGGTCATCGAGGAGATTGGCAATGGAGGACTTTTCGAGCTGGTGGACGAGGGATGCAGCGGTGGAGGATGAGTGGGATCCGAGTTTGAGGTCAAGTTTGAGGACGTTGAACTCGGCCGAGGGGATGAGACGCTCATCGTCGGCGTGTTTGGTGGGGCTGGATGGCTCGGAGGACTTTTCATCCTGTACATCCTGGATCGAAGTAAGAGTGATTCGACGGTTCATGCCATTGTGAGGCGAGACTACAACGTCTGCCTGGAAAGAGGGGTCGTCTGCGAAAGAGAGGGAGCGACGCGGCATGCTCCGTCGTTTGGGTGGAGCAGAAAGGGAGTCATCGTCGTAGTCGCGCAGCTGTGGATATCGCACGACCCATTTGTCCTTGTTGAATGCCCGGATGTCGCTCAGCACCGTCTTGGTCGAGTCGATCGCGGTCAGCAGCCTGTAGAGCAAGTTGTTGATATGTTACTGTTCGGGTAGAAGCGAGTGGTCACGCACCGGTCTTTCTGCTGGACAAATGCCTCCTGGACGTCCCCGACCCTGAGCTGGCGGTCGGCGTGCATGGCAAAGTCGGTCTGCTCGACCTTTGCTGGGGAAAGGGCGCGAGAGGGAAAGTAGGACTGGGCCATGGTGGAGGGAAAGTGAGTGCTTAGGCAAGCAGCCGTTATTCGCCGGATTGAAAATGATATTTGTTTTGTTGCCAAGTGACATATAGGTGCGTGACGTGACTGACAACTCAGCACGCTCTTCAGCTCCGACCTCCTTGTTCTTTGCTAGACCGGCAGGTCCGCTGGTCTCGTCTAGGTTATTCCACAACCCCATGAGTCTCCGCCAGCCCTCTGTCAGCCCCTCGCCCTCCCCCGGCCCCAGCGATTCCGGCAAAGTCTCTGCCCGGCAGTCTATGGGGCCGTCTGCTCGCGGGACACCCACCCTGGTTCCTGGCTCTCCGCGCCCGGGCGCACAGTCCAACGCCAGGCCCACCAGCGAGCTTCTTGGTAGCGCAGGCATGTTCCAGACTCCAGAAGGTGCGGAGACCATCATTTCTTTCGCTCTCGTGTTTACTCTCTTTCAGCCGAGGCTCTTGATCAATGGTTTGAAAACCTTCAGAATTACGAAGCTACTCTTGTGCGTATCTGTTTCTCCCGCCGCTGCATCTGACTCACAGTCCCCCAGGAAGATATGGCTGCTGCCTCCTTAGATGTTAATTTCAAAGAGGAACTGGGTGCCATCGAGCAATGTCAGTCCCCGTCCCTCCATCATTCCCATCATTCCGCTCATATTCCCCACAGGGTTCAAGGTCCTCTCAGAAGCAGAGCGCACAGCCGCTCTATACAGTCTTCTTCAACATTCTACTCAAGTTCAAATTCGTTTCTTCATCACTGTCCTTCAACAGATGGCCAGAGCCGACCCTATGACCGCCCTTCTCAGTCCTGCCATGGGTACGTATCATTCCATCACATCACATCAAAAAACCTTACCATCTCCAATAGGTTCCATGCAGAGCCAGATGGAAGCTAGCCTTGCGCGGATGAAATCCCCCGGACTCAAATCCAACATGCCCGCCTCGCCCACCACTCGCAACTTTGGCCCTAATCGTCAATCCCTTGTTCTTGACAACAACACCAACTACCTCTCCCCTGACTCTGCAGCCAACAACACACCAGGTGGCGGTGGCGGACAATCTGACGCAGCAGCCACTTTAGCCCAACAGCGTGCCAAGCTCAAGGCTAGTGGTAACGCCATCGCTGCCCACCCTCATCGTATTTCCGCTCCTGTTCTCGCCACAGGAGGGACCGACATTCGCGCTTCATGGGGTGCCGCATCTTCCCTCGCTCAAGTTGTCGAATCTAGTGGTGGTGCACAAGAAATCATCATCAATCGTCCTAAATCCAGTGACTTTTCCGGAACCCTTCCCTCCCCTCATCTCGGCGGTGTTGGGGGAGATGGTAACGAAAGTTGGGCTAGCCTGGTCAACACACCTGCTGTCCCACTTTTCCCAAAGAATAACACACAATCCCTTGATTCCGCTTCTGCAAAACTTAACGAATGGAACAAGAACGCTGCTGGCGGTGCCCCTGGTGTCCCAGTTATGGGCGATCCAACGATTCACCGCAGGAAACCTGTCAACGACAAATCTACTGGTAACGACGATTCAGTGAATCAACATCAACATCAACACCAATCTCAACATAACGATCAACGAGGTCGTAACGCTTCTGGTCCTGGTGTAGGGATGAGAAACACAAGCGGAGGCTGGGGAAATCGTGGCCAGGCGCCTGGATCCAATTCCTCTAACCCCAATCCCAACAATAACGACCCCAACAACGCTATCAACGGCCTTGGAATGCAACTTGGTGGACTCCAGCTGGGGATGGGGTCACCAGGAATGGGGATGCCTGTACCAGCTTTGGCTGGTATGCCCCCAATGAGTCCGTTCAACCTGAACATGTTGAGCGCTATGGGTCTTTCACCCGAAGCCCAATTGTTAGCTGCTCAGATGGCAGCTAGTGGGTATGGTCATCCTGGATGGATGGGTATGCAAGCAATGTCTGCAGGAGTGAATAACAACAACAACAATAGCCGACGTGGACCGCCCTCCAGTCGTTCACCCGGTACAAGAAGCGCAACTTCCCTTGGTCCAGGTACAGGAGGTTCCAACGTAACAGGAGGAAGTGTGAAAGGGAGTGAAGAAGATTTCGATCCGGCAATTCTCAACGATATCCCTGCATGGCTTCGCTCACTTCGTTTACACAAGTATACACCGAATTTCGAAGGAATGAGGTGGCAAGATGTTGTTCTACTTGATGAACAACAATTGGAGAATATCGGTGTGGCGGCATTGGGCGCTAGAAGGAAGATGTTGAAGACGTTTGAGATTGTGAGGAGGAAGATGGGGATGGAGGGTGGGCAGAGTGCGGGGACGGGGACTGGGGTGGGACAGCAGCAGCAGGGTGTGCAGAATGCGGGTGTGCAGCATGGGAATGGAACGGCGAATGGAGGTGCAGTTGTTAATGGACTGAATTCGGCTACGGGTTGAATGGGTGGTTGAGTGGGTGGGTTGGGAGTCGGTGGATATGTCGGTTTTTCTTTCATTTTTCTTTGGTTGATACCGTCTTCCTTTGATATTACCCAACAACTCCCTTCGCCTACTCACGGTACAAAAAGTTCAGGTTTTACTTTTACTTTTTTCTTTTTTATATGTACTCCCACTTCAATTTTTTCTTCTCCTTTCTTTTTTGATTACTTAGGTGTCTTCCCTTTCTCTACCCCCCGCCTTCCCCTTTGTATGTTACCACTTCGATACATTGTCTTTGTTGTTGGGTGCACCTATTACTACGTACACAGTACTACTACTCGTGATTATTTTGATTAAATTGGCTACTGGATTGTTTTTTTTTTCCCCGATGATTGTTGTGTTCATTTGTTGAGGGTAACTCCTTGTTGATCCGAAAACCATGTGAAATGATCCGGTCAATGTGCATCGACATCAGAAGTCGACTATGAACTTTGAGTTGACTCCGAGTCCCATTTGAACTACATACATCAGCCTCTAACTTTGTGCACTCTTATGGAACAAATTACTTTGACCGGCGGTAATCACTCTATGAGCCGCAAGTGGACCTCAATAAAAGATTTCACCTGTCCTCATTCCCGGCTGGTCGCGAGCCTACGGATTACTGTACACTAGGTTTCGAGATGATCACGTACGTTAGACGCTCACAAGGGTCAATTACAGTGGCTAATAGCGATCGTACTCATTGAAGCTTTACATCTAATTTATATCCCAAAACTCTGATTGTACTTATTTTAACGACGACTGTTCTAGGAAACCTCGCTGAGTCCACGAGGACGATGTGACCTCCAGGTTGACGCTGAGAGGTCACAAGAATATGATATCCGCCAAACACAACGAAGAAGGAATTGGGCTAGTACCATAACAACCCTCTCCTTCCTCCCTCTACCCCCCACAGGTTACGGCGGTTTATCATGGATATTTCACTGCACGAACTTCAACCAGGGGATAGAATCATTCCGTAAATACGTTTTAGATCTTCAACTGTCGGGTGGTGACTTACGGACTTAATAGCATCATGGGTCCTCCGGGCATAGGGAAAAGCACAGTGAGCACAGAATGAACTTACCGGCATACCAAGACACGGGAGCCCCGATGCACGCGGAAGTGGAAGAGGAGGATGAGTAGACACGGAGACGTCGTAACGCAGCCCGGCGTGTCGTATAGGTGTAGCAGGAAATTGTTGCTGAGGAGGAGAAAGTGACGAGGAGACGCTTAAGCGCAACCCAGCTCGTCGTCGTTGTATAGTGTGAGGGGGGTTGTGAAGCGGAGCATCAGAATTGAATGCAAACGCTTTCGGGTTGCATTCAAGGAAGTCGATGAATTCCTTGAACGTGGATATGGGTTTGTCCTCCCGAATGTATAGAGGGCAATTGATAACGATGTGTTCTCAGGTTACGGCGGTTTATCATGGATATTTCACTACACGAACTTCAACCAGGGGATAGAATCATTGCGTAAGTACGTTTTAGATCTTCAACTGTCAGGTGGTGACTTACGGGCTTAATAGCATCATGGGTCCTCCGGGCATAGGGAAAAGCACAGTGAGCACCTTCTCTCCTCGAAGCCCTTGCCATGAGCTTCGGACACTGATTGCAAGGATCGGGTGTGATCGTGCAAATATCTTCAAGTTCATTGACGCTCTCTGTGACCAACCAGGGACTCGGGTGGAACATTCTTTGTGTTGGCCACCAACTGGCTTCCATGCAACTGTCGTTCCAGGATATGGAAACTCTGACACACCCAGAGTTGTGGTCATTGAAGCCAACGTAGTGGGACTGAGTGAAACTCGCTACTGGATTGAGCAAGCGTTGGTCCTTCCTCTTTGAGAAGCTAATTTTGATACTGAATTCCGACGGCTATTAGGCTCGCGAGGGATGTTGATTTCGCTGGGATAGTTTATCTATACCGGCCAGACTACTATAGGCCTGACCTGGTAAAGCTGAGGCAACTTATTATCCTGAGCGCGCACAAGCTGAGCATATTTACATCCCGGATAGTCGTGGCATCGAGTGGGGGAGAACAGGAGAGCGACGTCTGTCGAGCGATACTGTCAGGAGGTGGTCGTTTGATGTCGATGAAATACTCTGCGAATGCGAAGTTAATCGTTGATTCGATATTGGCGGAAGAAGAGCAACAGCGACGCAAGGCCGGGCGAAATGGGCTACTCGAATTCTTGCTTAAAGAGGCATTAGGAAGAGAGATAGGCTTTGAAAAAGCGCAAAAAATGATTGAGCAGCAAAAATTGCGACAGTCGCACAACCAACCTCTGCCAACATCGTCACCCAAGGTGACCTTCGCAGAAAGGGTCAGAGTCTTGGTTTTTGGGCCCTCGGGACGAGAAGTGAGTGTCTATCTAATACGATTTCTGTGAAAGCGATATATATATATATATAACGTTAATTTCGTATTGATCGACTCAGGAGGGTCAGAATATTCAGCCTTCCAGGCAAAGCGGACATACGCCGGAGAGTTTCAGTGGCCTTGAATCTGAAAAGGCAAAAGCTTCAACTGTGAGTAGATTGCCTGGGTACTTTTGTCCGCTTTCTGAGCGGCAGAAGCAGCTTTCCATGAACTCGGAGGGGATACGTGAAACAAAAGCTGTTCCGTCTCCCCCCACCCCTGCGATTAACCTAGGTTCTTCAAGGGGAAGGCTCCCAGATGGTTCCGTTCAGCCGTCTCGCACCTACACCTCAATCGTGAGTGGCTTTCACGGGCATGTTGTCCCTACATCCGACTAAATCCTCTCGTCTGAAAAAGGGCTCAAGGAACAGTAATGAAGTGAAGATCATTCCGCCCCCCCTGTATAATCCAAGCATTTCAGAGAGAAGATCAAAAAACGATCGCTTTGAGGAACCTCATATTGAAGCTTCGACTGTGAGTAGTTTCAACTCTTATACTCTCATGTACTACTAGATCCAGCTCATTTAAAAGCAGTCTGATGCGGCCTTGGGTAAAGATGATGGAGTGGAACCAGGAAGTTTGCACGAAGTTTCGAAGGGCGACGATGAAGCAAAAAGTGTTCCGTTTCTTCGGCCTTCCCTGAGCAACTCAGGCTCTCCGAGTAAAATATTCCTGAATGCCACCTTTCAGCAGTCATCAAATTACAGCACCGATACTTCGACGGTGAGCAGCTCTATCGGCACCCTCAAAAGGTTATTTAACCTAGTTCACCTCGAAGCAATCTCAACAGGTCCTGATTGGCTGTGATGATGAAACGAAAACTCTTCCTTCTCAAATTACCATAAACGGTTTTGAAGAGTCTCGCACCCTGATTATGAGGTTTTTGCGAAATTTTATCAGGAGAGACCAGATCGCCAACCTCGAGGGAGACGACGCTCAATGTATAGTCGACTTTTTGGACCAGGTAAACATCAAGCCCGCTGAATTTTCAACGGTGTCCTTACTTCATTACAGCTTCTCATTAGTGATCAAGACCTTCAGGCAGATGAGAGAAATACTCGCTCTCGATCCTGATTAAACTCGCACAGCTTTCTCAAGCTTACCCCTCAAAATGTGAGATTGGGGGGATTGACTGTGATCTGAGTGGGAAGCCCAAACACGAAAGGGGCTTTGGTTGTGTCTACAAAGGAAGGTACCTAAACAAATTTTTCGTGTGTGTCAAGGCTGTTCGTGTATATCAAACGAAGAAGAATCTTGACAAGCTCAAAGTGAGCCTGATATTCCCCGCTTGCCACCGCTCCTTTTGATTTTTGGATTGACAGGCTCAGGCCAAAGAGATGATTCTCTGGAGTCATCTCTCGCATGAGAATATCGTTCCATTCTATGGTGTCTATCTCTCCGACGAACCAGAACCTAGGATTTGCATTGTCTCGCCGTGGATGGAGAATGGTGACCTTATCCGGTACTTGAACGTCTTCCCTGATGCTCCCCGGATACCGTTGGTAAAGTGTCTCCGCTATGTCGTGTTACAAGTCATATTCATAAGAAGCACATCAGCTTTCAGACGTCGTCGCTGGCCTTCGATATCTCCATGAAGTCGACATCATACACCTTGATCTTAAAGCGGTATGGCTGTCAAAAATTGTGACCTACCCTTTGAGCTGAATGACATGGATAGAATAATATCCTCGTATCTGAGGACGGCCGAGCAAGGATCGCCGACCTCGGAATATCATACGTCTCCTTGACTCAACAGTTTTCTAGTCTGCACTCCACCGGTACACCCAATTGGACATCCCCTGAACTCTTGACCGGGGACAGCTCTATTCCAACACGCATGAGTGATATATGGTCCTTTGGTTGCGTCTGCTATGAGGTAATGTCTTTTATACTTCTTCAGCTCCTTGCGCGGTTTCATGTTGTTTAGATCCTCGTTGGAAACCTGCCCTTCAGCAATTTCTTTCCTTGGTATCGACTGATGCACGCTTTCACAAAGGAGGACCCGAGCATTGTACCCCTCCAACCAGGCGAAGAAGCCCGGGTTGATCCTCCTGAGATGGTTCCGTTGATGAAATGGTGCTGGAAATATAAACCAGAAGAGCG
>KQ962910.1:58631-82695 GCA_001563735.1 Leucoagaricus sp. SymC.cos
TAATGGCTGTATATATCACTGGGCACATGGAATACGCACATCAGGTTCTCTTGGATCGTTTGGCAGAGAGGGCTGAGAGAGATGGTTAAGTCATTGAATTCCTTGTTCGGCATTGTTGTGGCACATAAACTGTACTTCTCTGTTGTCACCGAGCCAGCGCTCGCAAATACCCCTCTGGATTGGAAACCGTGCAAAAAAACGCAACAGCTTACTAGATGTTTTGTATTTTGATAACAGGCTGACGTCAAACCTCCATTTTATCGAGTCTGTTCACAGATCAGGACAGTCGAGATTCGAGATATCCACTAAGAATGTGGACTTGCTGGGTGACGATTAGAGCTTTCCTGTGTTTCTATTCCGGGCCAATGAAAACGATTCTTGTCAGTCGGATGACGAACTGGTGCGGAGTTCTGACGCCTGAAATTCGTGCAATCGCCACTGTTTCCTTAGAACTGCTATGTGGCCAGTTCACATCCACTACTCCATCATCATTCGCAAGAAAATACTTGCATCTATCACAGTCGTCTCTGCCATCACCTCAGACGGTGAATCATATCTTGGGCTCCAACCATTTGTGGCCAAAATTGTCAAAGACGATTCTGAGGCTCGCCTATACAGAGTCACTGAACGAGTTCCAGCACCCTTTGACCTCTGGAAGATGAATAATTCTTTCGAAGTAAGGATTACACCGATAGAGGATCAAGACGGGAGAGGCATGGACATGTCAGGCAAATTTGATATGAGTTTCTTTGCCCCCAAGTTCGAGTCAAAGGTTCGCGTGAAGGAGACTGGAGAGCCCGGGGTTGTGGAGGTAACTGAGATAATGAACGCCGAGGTATGGCCAACGTGGCGTCTTCGTAGATTGACACTTATATCCATGCAATCTTCCGCTATCAGGTGTTCAGTTTAATGGCTGTATATATCACTGGGCTCATGGAATACGCACATCAGGTTCTCTTGGATCGTTTGGCAGAGAGGGTTGGGAGAGATGGTTAAGTCGGTGAATTCCTTGCTCGGCATTGTTGTGGCACATAACTGTTGTCACCGAGTTGTCGAAGTCGTCAGCGCTCGCAAATACTCCTCTGGATCGGAAACTGTACCCTGTAGGAGAGTGGCAATTATTGAAACGTGACATTGTTCTGCAACAAGCCCCATTCTGAAGGCTCATATACACTGGGCCGGCGAGTCAATGTCCCACACGTGCTATTGAATCCCGACCGTAATGATCATGGTAAAGATACAATATATCTACAATAATGTCGGGATTTCTGATAATGTTTCAGTAGGTCATCAACAGAGCGGCTGGCTTATTGACTCACTGGCCCAGTGTACAGCTGCGTCCCTCGGGCCTCAACCCCGCTTAAAGAAATTGAGATCAAAGAAGAAACCATAACTCACCGTGACAGCGTTGGTGTGATTCGTAAGCCTCGATGCCTTTCCTGTGTGGGCGCATCGTTCCTTCTGTTTGGGTCGAGGAATGAAAAGATCGTTAGAACGCAGTTTCATTCTGGGGAGCCAGGTCCTTGTGAGCAAGAGGAGGGCTCAAGCTCGAGCACTCAGGGATTAGTCTCGGCACAAGACGTCCACGCGTCCTATTTGGCGCGAGTTCTTGTAACATGTCAGCCTAATTTTTTCAGGAAGTTCTTTAGCGTTGGAATCCACGACTGGGCAATCCACGAAATGTCCAGCGACCATTATCCTGAGCCACCCGCAGCTCGTTCCACCTTCATCCCATTGTTTCTTATAGGTATAGATACTCCAGACTACTTGCCTGCACTCCCCATTCCTTTACCTCCTGATAAATCGTGTCGTGTCCTTTCAACGCTTAAGACTTTCTGCAAGACAGAGCACTGACTGCGTGTGTGCAATGCGATACAATCGTCTCGGAGTTTATTGACGTTCCTTGTAATTAAAAAGGAACTCGAGCGGGCCACAGATTAGTGTCGGACGCGACTCAAGTATAGGGTACTATCGTCACAATGTGATCTATAAGGAACAATGGTATGAACAGCGTGGATTCTGGTAACGGACTAGACTCCGACAGTCGTCTGGTGGCTTTTGACACTCTAAGTATTTACCTTGTAATTAACATGGATAGGCTCGATCTTGTTGGTCGATGGCTCAAGGGGGGGGGCAAACATTCCTTCTACACGCATTTGTCAGATTCCCAAACAAATAAACGATAGGGTTGTGAAGTAGATCAAGCTCGCCGGAACAGTATCTGTATCATTGAACAGTCGATGAAAGAATCGATGGGCCACCATTGCCAGAGTAACCTCAACAGCCTTTTCGCAATAATTTTGGTTTTATGGCGGCGCCCCAAATCGTTCCGACAACGACAATGTAGCCTGACGATGCCTTGGAACCGAAGGAGGTTAGAAAAGCCGTGAGCGGCAGTTTATGAGCGACGATTGGAAGAACCCATTGTCGCGGGGGGCCTGGGTTGAGAGATTTGACAACAGTTATTCAAGGGAAAGGTGCTTGTTGATAAACTGGCGGAAGGGGAGAACCTCAAAACGGCACCAGATGAAGTCCATATTCTCAAGAATTTATTCGAACGTGTATCAGAACGGCATACGAAGCTGATGAAAGAAATTATAGATCAGCTCAAGGACGACCTAACTCGCCGCGAGAAACTCTACAGATAGACAAAAAGAGAATCGGGCAGAATTGCATCAGGTGCAGAGCTATGGCGTTGACGGTTGCGACGCTCATATCTCAGACTCCAGCCGCGAGAAACTCCACAAATAGACGAAAAGAGAATCGGGCAGAATTGCATTAGGTGCAGAGCTATGGCGTTGACGGTTGCGACGCTCATATCTCAGACTCCAACCATGTGTATCCAAGTTTGTCCAAGACGCTGAGGAAGAACTTGTGTATATATAGAGTCACTGAACGAGTCCCTGTGCCCTTTGGCCTTTGGCAAATGGACAATTCCTTCAAAGCGAGGATTCGACTTGTAGAGGGCCAGGATGGAAAAGGGATGTACATGTCGGTTAAGCTTGACTTGAGCTTCTTTCTACCAAAGCTGGAGTCACAGATTCATGTTGAGGGAGACTGGAGAGGCCGGAGCTGTGGAAGTGATGGAGATCTTGAGCGCCGAGGTGTGGCTAATTAGGCCCTGTTCGGATTGTCAGCCTAGGCTCGGCTTAGGCTCAATTTCCTCGCCAAAACGTCGGCTTACAGGCTGGCTCCGGCTTATAAACGGTCGTGATGGCTTGTGTTTTGGCGAACCGCTTGCAGGCCAGGCCGACGTTCCGAACAGGGCCTAACACCTGCCGTCTTGGGCTGACATACAACTTCGCAATACTAGGTGTTCTCTTTATGGGCCCAACACTTTACCAGACTCATGAGGTACGCACACCAGGTCCTCCTATGTCGTCTTGCAGAGACAGAGAGTTGAGAGCGATGGTTGAGTTGGTAGGCTTCTCCTTCAGTTTATCTTGTCGTGACCGTCGCCTGGCAGCTTGAGAGCCCTCCCGAATACTTCCATACACTGTTTCATTCAATGTTTCTGTAGAAATAGCATGCGATTTTGTGATATTACTTGAAGTGCACCGTCGCCTGGCAGCTTGAGAGCCCTCCCGAATACTTCCATATACCGCTTCATTCAATGTTTCTGTAGAAATAGCATGCGATTTTGTGATATTACTTGACCAATCCATCATATAGCTAAAATGTTGTCGCCGTCAGTCAGCACGAAAGAATTGCCGTTAGTCGGAGTAGCTGAGAAAAGATCATGGGGTATTCTTGCACGGTGCGACTCGTAGACCTCGTTTTTCTCCTGTGTTCGCACATTGTCATTGATGCGTTCTAAGATGTATACGAATAGTGATGATTCTTTCTGGGTCCCTGGACGTTAGTGGTCCCTGGAGGGAGGTGTGAAAAGGAAGGAGGATTTGAGAGCCGCGTGCACCGACACGTACCTGAGGTTCCAAAAATAGTCTCCCCATCTCCGCGTCCTCGCCTAGCAATCATTACGTGGGGGCTATCCCTCTTGGCCTCTAACCACAACTCTCCCAGCAGTGGTTTCACCACTACTACCCCGGCCACAGCATCAGCACTGTCTGATGTTCAGAAGTACCTCTTGGGCCAGATTGCATAGTACGTTCTCACCAGCCATCGCTTTGCTTCTCCTATGGATCACACCAACTGTTAGAACCGACGTCGTACAATGACCCATTCCGTGCAATTGCGCTACGAGCACCCAAACCACCTGACAGTCCTATATGTTGCCTGAAACCTTTGCCTCCATTGGACCCTGTCGAGGATGATCTGTTACTTTCCTTCGAGGAATGGAAAGCCCGGCAGCACCCCACTCCGGAGAATGTCTCGACGCCCAACCTCTCCGGTAACGGAAGTACTAGAGAAGAAAATGGGATAGGGAGTGGTAGTGAGCAAGCGGAGGTTGTGGATGCAACACCGCCACCGCTTGCGGTTCCGGAGAACCAGCAGCCACATACTCCCGCTCAGGTACAAGCAATGCCGTTACAAATTTCACCTCACTTTCGAGTTCCCCTTGTTGACCGCTTCAACTATGCCTCGCTGGATTGTTCTGCGCGAGTTCATAAAGCCCATAAAGGAGCGAAGCATCCATCGAACATCCTATCATCGAAGAAGGATCGATACATGCTTAGTCCATGCAAGACCAAAGGGGAAATGCAGTTTGTTATCATCGAGTTGTGCGAGGATATAAAAATTGATACCGTGCAGCTTGCAAACTTCGAGTTCTTCAGTGGCGTATTTAAGGACTTCACGGTCCGTGTCACGAAGACGTTGACGACCTGGAAGGACGATCCTGAAGAGGGTTGGACGGTTGCTGGGACCTACAAGGCGAAGCACGTCAGGGGCGTACAGGTGCGTTAGGTGTTTGCACCTCTCATACTCTGAGCTGATATTGAGTTGAAGTCATTTCATCTGCCTCCCTCACTGCGGGACTTCTATCGATATCTGCGCATCGACTTCCACTCCCACTATGGTTCAGAATACTACTGTCCCGTCTCCCTGGTTAGGGTATATGGCCTCACACACCTTGAAGAATGGAAGTGGGAGCTGTGGGAAGTGGAGAGCAGAACTAAAATGGAAACTACCTTGAAAGACGCGCAAATGCATCGGACGACGGAGACGCTTGAGCACGTCAGCAATCTGACCGATAAAACCGTGTCGGTAGACGATATAAACCAAGCTGCTGGACAAGAGTCAACCATGCCTTCGACGATGGCTTCACCTGTCAATGAGACGGGAGACGAGACGACACCTGCAACAACGGTAACAGAATCGCCGCCACACTCAACCACCACACACCTTTCATCTTCACCGACTATCACACAGCCACCAGAACCTGAGATTTCCCCTGCATCATCACCAGCTCCGTCAACCTCCACTCCAGCTACTTCATCTCCAACCCTTTTCTCCTCTGCGCTCCATGCCTCCACCGACCCTCCGAGTAACGCCACACCGCCCGCAATCGCACCCAATCACAACACAAATACCTCTTTGATGCCAACGTCTGTTGTTGTTAGTCAGGGAAACGCGCGTGGTTCCTCTTCCTCAATTACCGTAACGGCTTCACCTCTTATCACGACTAATCCGTACCTCCCCGTGCCAATATCCGGCGGAGAGTCAATATACCGAATGATTATGAACCGCCTGATAGGTCTGGAACGAAACCAGACACTATACGAGCAATACATGTCTCAACAACAGCTCACTGTGCGTGAGGCGTTGAAGAGGTTGAGTGAGGATATCGGACGTTTGGAGGGCTTGGTGAGCATTTATATATATTGATTTGCAAAGTTGTTATGAATTGACATGCCACAGGGGAAAGCGCAGCGACAAGCACATGATCGTATTGTGCTCGAATGGGAAAAACAGCGTAAACAATGGCAGATGGAACATGCACAGCTGTTGCAGAGGATTGACTATTTATCAGATGAGGTGAGTCAGATATCATGGATAGGTCGTCAGCGGCGTTGTCATCTATATTGACACACGGAAAATTTCTAGATTATTATGGAAAAGCGCTTGGGCATTGCACAGTTGTGCTTACTCCTAGCGGTACTTGTCTTTATAAGTCTCACGCGAGGTTCTCAAGGCCCGGTCATAGAGGACCGAAGGTACTGGCCAAGTACTCTGAAAAGTCTTAGTGGAGATTGGCGCAGGCTCAGGCTCAGAGAATCTGACGACTTGCGGGCACTAAGATGTAAGCACTTTTCGTGATCCAAGCTAATTTGGTCAAAAGTTTGGGTACTCATCTCTACCTCTACAGACGATGGTCAATCAAGTGCGTACTCAAAGAGTGCTCCCGTGAAGGCAGTGGCTCTGGATACTGCAGATTCGGTGTCGAATTTATCTGGGGTCACAGACGTCATGGAGTCCGTCCCAGCCCGATTACCCCTTGGAAACCTTGACCTAAACAACTCAAGCCACCAACAGCTGCAAAGATTTAATGGTGACGAGAATCGTCAGCCCGACGACAGCCGCAGCACGTTTATTGTCTGGGATAACTCTTCAACACCATCTCGCAATCGGTGTCGACCTACATCAAGGTCTCGAAGTAGAACGTCGTCCTGGCAGGGCAAAGGTATTCTATTTCATCCAAACGCCTCACATTCTCGGCAAAGTGCGGAAACTCGTGTTGGGCATGTGCCCACAAACGGAGCGATAATCAGTACGCCATTAAAGGGAAATAGAGTGGCTGGAGTATATTCTCCTAGGCCAATGTTTGCTTCTATCCGGAGTAACGTTCATATCTCTAATCCGAGACGGGCACCACCATTACAGCGGTCATATTCGAGTCATGGGCCTACGGGGTCTATTGACTACGTTCCGGGTCAAACTTGGACCGGTTCTGGAAACGCGCTTAAAAGTGCACGCAAATGGGCTAGGACGGCCCATCTGCACGAGGTGAAAGTCAAAAGGAGGGAAGATGAGTCTGGTTCTGTCGCCAGCGAAACTCTGAATGGCGACAGGAGCGATGCGAGGAGCAGTGGCGCTGTGCTTCTGACCGGAGGCGATGAAGGCCCAGATGATGTGTTCAGTGGCGCTTGCCCTCCTCGGAAACACGGTAGCAACTCGGAAAACGAGCGAGCAAGGCTATTGATTATGGGCAACGATGATGCTGGCGCTGACACTGACGGGTGGGAAAGTGCGAGCGATGTGGGCGTTGATAGTGTCGAGGGCATTTAAGGCCCGAGCCATTGTTCCACCAATTTGTTATTTTGACCGACGCTTTTGGATGATTCATTTGTTTTACCCGCAGATATCATTATATATGCCCTTTCTTCGATATCTCGATACCTTCTGTCAAATTTCGCATAGCCACGCTTGTTTGACTTGTTGAATCGTCATTCTCTTGCCTACATCTAGTAAGCGGAGAGGCTGGTCATCACCTTCCGTCTCTTCGGCACGCCCACAGCTACATGTCTTTAAATAACTCCTGTGTGCTTGTACATCATGATCTGCTGACGGCCGAGCCACATGTCCGGAATATTAATATGAGAAAAACACTCAGAATAGTGCAGGAACGTCTATTTCTGGCAGTAGTGTGCCTCTTGTAAGGTGTCTCTTAGCGTTCTCTTTGTTAATTGTGTCATGTACAGTTGGCGAGAAGGGGCATGGTCTGTTTTGCAAATGACTTGATGAAACCACTCGATTGGGTCTTCATCATACGACATCCGTCACAAGCTCTGACGCGGAAATAGTACATTATCCAAATAACAGGCAACTTGAAATTGTTGATAGTCCACTCACAATACTGCAACATCCCTCTGTGACAGTCTGTGATGGATCTATATAGGTGTTGAGGCATAAAATATGACATAGTAAGGTAGGCTATATTGCAGTTTGTCTGCATACATAGTATTGGGGAGGAGCACGTAGATTGAGGAGACAGCGAGTGAATGTTCATATTTTGAATGTGCCATTGAAGAAAAGTATTCCAGAGGTCAACAGTGACAAGACCGAATGACAACAATGAATCAGGATTTCAAATGTTCTTGCGTGTGGATGGATTGAGGAGACAGTGAGTGAATGCCCAAGTCGGGGTCACAACGACAAGGACTAGCATTGAGACGGATGGACGCCTTCGAGATCGTAATCTAGTCGTGTCCGATCTTCATAACACCTCGAATCGATGGTGTGGTGACCTGCAACGCGCGCGGGGGGACACCCACGACAACTCTCTTGTGCTCGTTTCAAGAATTTATTTCTGCTCAAGAGATATCAACTTTCTCCTAAAGTAGAAATAGAATGTTTCAGCGAGTGTGATCAAATCCAACAGATCTGCCTTTCGGGACAAAATAAGTCATGCCCCTTCTCGCCAACCGTAGTCGTACCTCTTCCCATGACCTGCGTCTTTTGGGCGGCCGAATCCTCCTTTAATAGGCCCACTTCGCCGGATGAGCATTGTCCCACCCTCCATTCATTCCTTCGTTCACGCGTCCCTCCGCTGACTCGTATTACCCTATCACCATGGATGGGGCTTTATGTGATACTCTTCTTCTCAGGCATATAAGCCTGATCGCAGTATTACCCTCCTGATCCCTTGTTCTGTTTCCTCCCCCTCTCTCGAGATTTTTTGCGTCCTCATTGTCTTGCTACCCCTCCACATCTTCAAGCGCTTATCGATGTCGTCGATCTTTCCAACCGATGCCCTTACAGCCCCTGGAAAATGGAGCTCATGGATGCTTGGAGTCTATGTCTCCAGAAAGGGGCCTCAGCCACTCGGCACCGTCGTCTTCGACGAGATCGAGGAGCGTGCTCGTGAAAAACTCAAGCAGTATCCTGGTGAGTTGGAATCGTGGGATCCCGATCAACGTTGTACATTCCACCGGGTTGGCCGGATCACTGATTGATTGGTTGATCTTATCAATAGGCGCCTTCATGTACGCTGGGGGCAATGCCGGTACGCATCAGACGTACCGCGCTAACCGTCGCGCCTTTGAGAGATATGGAATCATTCCTCGCATGCTTGTGGACTCCACATTTAGGGATATTAGGGTAAGAGACGTGCTCCTCATTCTGATTCTCTCTCGTTTACCTTCATTTTAGGTCAATCTATTCGGAAAGACGTACTCGGCTCCTTTGATTATGGCGCCTATCGGTGTACAGAGCCTCTTCCATCCCAATGGAGAGATCGAGTCCGCAAAGGCCGCACAGGCTCTTGGAATACCATATATTCTGAGTTCTGCTAGTAGTAGAACTACAGAAGAAGTCGCTGCTGCGAACGGCGATGGCGAGAGATGGTACCAGCTTTATTGGCGAGTCCTTTTATTTTGATAACTGTGGATTATCACAACTGATAATACTATATAGGCCAGGTTCCAGAGATATCACGGAGTCTGTCCTGGCTCGCGCCAAGGCAGCGGGTTTCACCACGTTAATCATAACTCTCGACACGATGATCATTGGGTGGCGTCCTCATGACCTCGAGAAGGCGTACGTCCCTTTCGGGCACGGCCTAGGCGTACAGATTGGCGCATCGGACCCTATCTTCATGGGTCGTTTCGGTAAAGAGCCTATAACACAGACAAAGCCGCAGTGGCCCTATCAGCCCGAGCTCATCGATCAGAAGGTCGCCGAAGGAGACGAGGAAGCTAAGCTTGGAGTGTTCCTAGGGATGCAGTGGTTAAAGGAATGTAATTCTAACTTCAAGTCATGGGATGACCTGAAGCACTTGAGAGGGTTCTGGGATGGGCCGTTGATCTTGAAGGGGATAGAGCATGTTGCGGTGCGTAGGCCTTTCTCCTCTCTTTTCTCTAGGGAGGTTCTTCACACCAATCCCCAACCCTTCAGAGATTTGTTGGGAATTGAGTTAGAGGTTGGGAAGCTGATCAATTTGGTGATGTTTATTCAGGATGCCGAGCGAGCCTTGGAATATGGGGTCAATGGTATCGTGGTGTCGAATCATGGTGCGTTCTAGAATCTTTCCCGTCGGTTGTCGTGCTCCTTTCGAGAGCAGAATTCTGATCATTGGCCTTCTTTCATATGTCCTCTTTCGATGACTACGAACGGCACCGCCAACGCGATACTTCCCGTTGGATTGAATCTAATCTGCGATCTTGGCTGGATGGGATCTTGTCACACCAGGCGGCCGCCAGCTTGATGGTGGGATCCCATCCCTCTACGCACTAGAGCGAATTTGCAAGTCCCCGAGGATCAGAGAGGCCCAGCGCACCGGCCAACTCGCTGTATTTTTCGATTCCGGAATACGTACAGGCCCTGATATGTTCAAGGCTATCGCGCTCGGCGCGCAAGCCATTCTCCGTGAGTGATTATAATACAATTCTGTCGTCGCTTCGTGGTTCTGTTGTCGGACCTTTCTCGTTCCTTCTCTTTCGAATTTCGGTTCGTTCGTTTTCGAGGGTTACATCGTGCTCGAGCTGATGAACTCATTGTCATTCCTATCCTGTGCACTCGCTCAACTGCTGCGCGGTGTTTTTCCGTTCCTCATTCCGCCTCGTGTTGAAATCATCACTTTGGCCGCCACAAAGCGACCACCACTAACGTCATCGACCAAACTGGATGACGAATTTCCAATTGTCCAGCTTGTGTATTGTCTACAAGCATCCATAGTTGACAGTACCAGACAATACCACCTCTAACTTCGTTAATTCCACTACTCACCACCTCTTTTTTTCTTCAATCGAGAGCATTTACATCGGCGGGAGGGAATAAATATTGTCCCGTCCCATCAAACTATCTTTATCACCCAACCAGCTGATGAGATAGTGAAAGGCATCTATCAATGGCCTTTCTCCGCCTCTACTTTTCAGGCGTTCCTCACCCACCTGCCATCTTGAGACGCAGTGTCTTATGGGCGTATCCTCGCTCTTTACCCTGGCTCATTATGTTCGGCATGCAGTGCAGGCTGGTTTCAACCGCACCTTTGGGTTAATCCTCGCACGATGTTCCCGCATTTCCCTTCCTGGTTTTTGATTTCCAGAAGCGATGCTTTCTTTCTCTGCGGAGCGTGATTCTTTTTTCACTCCAAATCGCTAGGATCTGATGCGATCGCTCTACTCTGGTTTTGTCTCTGACTCATATATTTTCTTTGTATGACATTCTTGTCCTGATCACCTCTCCTCCGTCCCTCTTCCCATCTTCTGCTAGTTGGACGTCCCTGGTTGTATGGTATGATCTTGGGTGGCCAGGCCGGTGTCGAACAAGTTGTTCGTCACACTCTCGCTGATTTCGATAACACACTCGCACTCTCGGGCTACCCCAACCTTGTGGATATACATGGAAAGGCCGACGACGTGTTGATGAAGCTAGATTTGTGAAGAGTTGGAGGGCGGGAGTCGGCCATCCTCTATCCCAAATTCAAATTGTGTAAAGTGTGAGTGGCTTCGTTTTACATCCTAATAATACTGGTACCTACTGGTACTTAGCTGAAGCAGGGTCCAGATTATTTATAGTTCTCAAATATATTCCCGCGAGGTCGGCTTGAGCTATGCCTTATCAGAATCTGTTATCCGCTCAGTCTGGTACTGACATCACGTGAGCTGTCAGATAAACTCAACGGTAAAGCTGGATTCACAATAACACAGCTTCCTGCCTTTCCTCTCTCATGTTTTATGACATGCCTCATGGCTTTCCTCTTTCGTTTCCCTCCTCCCAACAAGGCGCGTGTGGAGCTCGGTCACGACATGGCCCGTGCCATTTCGTTTCCAGCATGGACTTTCACAGAAGGCCGACTAAACCGAGATCCGGACAAGTCAGCTCATCTCGATTCTGTATCAAACCCTCAAATCCGAGATTCATCACCGTTACAATAGTATCTCAACGTTTTCTGGGGGGTTCTATGATATTGTGCTATCTTTCAGCCCAGAGCATAGCTTTTACTCAATCAGCCGGCCAACCAGTCTTTCCATCCACTTGCGTTCCAACCTTTCTGGAATTCTTCCTCAGAAAACCTCTGAACAGCCCAAGTGCGCGCCCGCTGTCGTAATGCAAGCTGTTCCTCGAGAGGCAACGAAAGGACTTCATCTAAAGCCTCCGCAAACTCTTCTGTCGTTTTTGCGTGGTATCCTATACAGGCATGTCAATAATTCCACTGAATTCCACTGAATTCACTGAATTTAGCTACGCACCTGTTGGTTTTCCGTTGAATGGGATGACAATGTCCTTCAAAGGACCACCTGATGCATGGGCAATGGGAATGACACCGGCGGCCTGAGGAAATGTTAGCTTTGTGGTCGTGCAGTGCATTCAAGCATGTACCATAAATTCAACAACGTTGATACCGAAATGCTCGTCTACCATGGTACTGAGGCCAATACTAGCCTTTGACAGCCAGTCAAGTACCACTGGGTATGGAGCATTTACTATGAATTCTGTATGTTCCTTGATCGGAAGTAAAGAAAGGATGGATTGAAGGAATACATGGATCAGTTTAGCTGATTCTATTGGAGAAAACGAGAGAACACACCTCTACTCCTGATTCCTTGGCCAGCCGACGTAAGCTGGTAACGCGTTGCGCATCTTCTTCGTTGCGACTGCCGCCGATGAGCACGAGCTTCACAGGTGCTTTTGTTCCACCCTTCCCCGCATGTTTCGGGAATCGGCTCAACAGCTGTGCAAAAGCTTGTAACTGGCCGGGATGATCCTTCTCCGGTCTACCAACGACGTTGGAAAGAATCAGCAGCTGCATCAACGCCATTGAGGATCCCCTTGAGAAGACTCACCGAAATTGGGCCACGCTTAGAATAACTTGCTGTCGCCCTGTGAGATCAAAGCTCGACATTTCGCGAGTATCACAAGGAGGGTAGACAATTCGAGCGCTTGTGGGAGGCTTTCCCTTCCGCGGGTAAACCACTCCAGTGAGGAGGTTGGTGATTACGAAAGGTGGAGAGAGGTGAAGAGTGTCAAGGAGGATGTCGTGATATTGGAGGATGGAATCAATGTGGTTCTTCGTCCAGGATGAATTAACCATTAGGAAAGACGCGGTGTGTAGAGAGGCAGCATAGTAGTACATGAAGATGCGATAGTATCTGTTCACTTGGAGGTTATTATAAATCATTACACGGGCACAGTGGCTTACAATAATTTAAGCTTGCTGAGGAATGCAGAAGAAGATATGGCTGAAGTGTTCGTATGCCAACTCTTGCGGGACCGAACTCGCGCGAGCATATCCGTACTGATTGTTGGGTAGTGCACATACGCGCCGATAGGTATCCGCCCAAGGTAGGAGACGACGTAGTATGTAAACGCGTAGCCCATGGTATCTGTTCTCGCTCAGTAAACGATTCTTAACACCACAAATGAAGCGTACCGATGTACAAGTCAGGTATGAGGAGCATCATTGCTTCAAAAGCGAGAAATATTGAGCCTAAACTTTGTCCAAGGAGCGTAAAGTACGGCCAATGCGAGTCTTCGACCCATTTTCTTGATTGGAGAAAGACGAAGTGAACTTTCGAGGGGTCGAGTTCAACGTCGAATCTGGCCTGCAAGAAGGTTCGTCATTATGCCCAGTGCATTTTGGGAGTTCCAAAGACGCTAACCTTCACTTTGTCAAGGATTTGCATCTTTTTCGCGTCTGTGTCGCCGCTATAGACAGTGCTGATGATTTCGGGTTCATTTCTTTGCATACTAGCAATGGCGGTCCAAAGTACTCTTTCTCCACCACCGCCGGCATTGCTGCCTTACAATCTCAGTCAATCATTTCCAGTACTTCTGGTGAAGCATCAAGAATTCACCAGTATGGATGGAAGAAGCCTACGATTTTTCGGCTTTCGGTCGGTGGGATACCTAGATGCTGAAGTACAGCCTGGCGTTTCGCAGCGTTCTTTGTCCGCATATAATACGCGAAGAATTGCAGAAGTAGCCAAGTAAAGAGAATGTTCAGTGATCCAAGAAGTAGGAACGGGAGTATAAGCAACATTAGTGGTAGTAGCGATGGGACATTCAGCTAGATTCAGTTCCTGTCCACACAAGGATCGACGTGGGAGAGATCAAGCTAACACGCTACCGTGACAGTTTATCACATATGTCACACTCAAGGTAATCGAACCTAGCGACGTTGTCTTGTCCTCCCATGTCCACCTCTTACCGCGTCTCCAATTCACATGTCCCTCGTAAGGGCCTCGCGGGAGCTCGTAGGAGCTCCTGCTGGTGAGACTGTTTTCTACTCTCGCATGATGCCTGGTTTCTCCGAGGGACACTTAGACTCACTTCTTGTGACAGGAAATTGCCGGCGTAAGCCGGTTAGATGGAATCTAATCAAACCTCGGCGGACCCTCTCTCCATCAGTTCTGTAGACCCAGATGATCTTGGGTACAATGTCTTTCGAATCGCGCTGCCTAAACAAATCACCACCTTCGGCTTCCTCCCATAAACCAATTGCAGCAGGACTTGTCCATATGAGGATCCCCAGTTGCCCCAATGCCCGAAATCCCTTTTTGGATCCCCATGACATGAGGTTTGCCTTTGGGTCTTGCTCACTGAGGCGGTGAACTAAATTATTATTTCGCAGCGATGCCATGGGTATATAACCTGCGATCATGCCTTTTCAATCCTCCTACATCCTTCTAGCTCCTCCTAGCTCCCTTTCATCCTCGAGGACTGTTCTGCATCTCTCTGTCGTCATGATCCCAATTACTATCTCCTCACACATTGCTCGTACTGTTATCACCATTAACAACACCATTGCCGCTGGTGTGTCTACCTTCTATCCCGTTCCCTTCGTCATGGTTTTTCAGGACTCATAGCCGTTCAAGGCAAGAATGACTCCAGCAATTCTGAACCCGCTGCGAGCCAAGGCTCTCATCTCTCTTTGCCCGCTCCTGTGCTCGTCATCATTGTCATTGCTAGTATGTCGCCCACGTCTGAGCCTACTCCTTTTCCTCCGCTCATCTCATCTCTAGGCATCTGCGTTTTCGTCGGGTTATATCACATTATGGTGTACAGGTTCCCTTTCGGAGGCCATGTCAACCTCAGGATCCCTCGTCTCCTCCTCTGTCCGCCATCTGGAATCGAGGAGTTATGTGCCGAGATGACGGAGCGTAGCGTCCGTCTTCCTTTACCCGTAACCAGGATTCGTTCCGTTTCGGTCAGTGGCAAAGCTACCCACATCGTAGAGTCAGACCTTCCGACCAACCTGTAGGTTGTTTCCCTCTCTTGACTCCTCTCGACTAGATACTGATCGACTCGCAGTAGTGACTGTCCACACAGCATCACCGAAGTCTGACGCTGGCCCTAGAGGTCATCAGTATTCTCTGACCATACGCTCGTGGTTATACATGTTGTTTGGCAACTGTACTCCAGCCTTTCTGGTTTCTTGGCTCATTGATGCGAGTTAGCGCGCAGGCCGGAGGTCGTACTCGACATCCACTCCTCATTTCTTGGTTTTTATTCCTTGCCGTTAACTAATGCTCACTGTAGTTAATATTTTCTCACTTGTTCACCTGAACTGTACTTGGCGCCATCTATGCGATACATTTACTTAATATTGAACTTTGTCTTCGTTGCCTGTCCAATCTCGTCTGCACCAGGTGCCAGGTTCAAACGCCATCTCTGCTTGCATTTGACCAATCTCCTCCCACTCAGTGTCCATTACCCGCCTGCTTGACCCGTGCATTCTCAGGCAGTCGGAGGTAGCCGGCCTTTAGCTTTTGGTATTGTGTAAGGTGTTCACTCAGGGATTGGGCCATCTTCAGTTTCACTGTTTACCGCTCAACTCTGAACTTGAGTCTTCGACCTTCTCCTCGGCCTCCCTCCTCGCAGCCGCGTCTAGGCAAAAATTAGCCGGGGGAGCATTCCGGTCTGATCAGGACTGACTTTCTCATGGACTGTTTCCTGAGCGCGGCTGTGTCGACGTCGAAACCAAGGAGAATACAAGGCCTTCCCAACTAATGTTCATGACGATGACAGCGCTTAGTAGACTTTCATCACCTCCATTTACACCCCTCCACCGAACTCTCTTTCACCATCGCAGTCTTCATGCCGTCAAATTACATGTTTACCTGCGCAGCCCCTTTCCAGCTCCATCACTGTGCCAGGCCTTGCATTTGACGTGGGGCACCAGTCACCTCGTGGTTTCGAATGGCGCCCCTCCGCTCAAGTGTCTTACCCAAGATCATCTCGTGCACCCGAGAGCTCGAAATTCTCAGTGGTCGGAAGGGCATAGCAATCCACTTGCCGGTGTTCAAATGCGCTCAGGCCCTGTGTCCCTCGAAACCAAAGTGTCGATGGGATCGCTAGTATGAGGAATTCGGGGCAATAACTATCTTTGGGTGAAGGCTTGAAGCAGTGGGTCTGAGGACTTCGATAGACTAATGGGCCCGTTCTCTCCATCTACTTGCGCCTCAAGAACTGAGAGTTACGGCTTCTCAGGCCTTGTCGTCTTCCTCTCCCTCCTTTCTGAAAACACCATTACCAATACCACCAACATTGATAATTCTTTCTCCTCAAGCATCAGCAGGCCTAGGGTCCGTCGCAGCTGCCTAGTCACCGGCGAACGGTTCCGTTTTCTCACTTTCCTGCCATAGGTCGTCGCTTCTGGGTCATTGCTCACTGATGATCGCTGTAACCTTCTTGGCTCCTTAAAGGCAGCACGGCGGATTGGGGTTCGTCTAGCTACAGAAGGGACAAACGTAGGCTCTATTATCATACTGAAGATCTCGTTTGGTGTAGCATTACGATGTAGGCACCTCTACACTCGAGTTACCACTGAAAGGGATGAGACGTCGGGGCTGTATCAATGGAGATGGAAATACTGCACCTGCCTTAAATTAATGTCAATCAGACCAACAAAAGGTGGGGCCAAGCACTTCGATATGGTGCAAGTGCAAGTAAAAACCGAAAAACTGAGGACGCGGAATATGTTGTCAATTTCCGCCGAAAGCAATGCCATTGCGGCCAATAACGTGACATGTCACAAAAAGTCACAACAAATACAGAGGTCGGTTTTGGTGTTGTACTCTCCTCTTTGCACTGTCTATTACTTCCTCCCAGTTGCAATACCTCACAGAGTACTCATGCATATTCAGATGTTTCTCTAGCTGCAGGACAATCCTCAGGACTCAAAACTTTGACCACTCTCGGCGACTATGGAATAAGCGCCCTTTCGACAGATAAGGCGACTGGATCTTGGGAAGAGATCCAAATGCATCGTCGATGGAATCGGATTGCCTGCGCATAGGAACCAACCCAAACCCCCCTCCCCCCAAGTGGTGACTGATCAGAGAATATATGTGACACGCATGCTTTCTGTTTTTGTACGAGGTGAGGATGCCGGATGACGGCAGAGCCTTTCCCTCAAACCGGTCTCTAAAGCTCGTCCCAGTTCAGCTGCTCGTTCAGACTTTTACAAAGTTTTGGGGTCTTATAATGCCTCATACCACCCTTTCCAACATCCACTTTCTTTCCCTCTCCCCATTCGCCCCCTCTTCACCTCCATCCGTCCCTCCATGATGATTGTCCCTTCACTCGCTGAAGTCATCATCAATGTCAATAACACCATCACTTCCAGTGCGTCTTCTTTGACATGCTGGGTGTCGTACCCTGCTTCTTACACTTCCCTTCTCCGAAGGTGGTACCGGTGCCAACAACCAGAACACAACTAGGGACCAGTCATCCATCCTTGGCCTCATCCTCGGCCCACTCGGTAAGCCTTCGTCGTGCACCTTGATCATCCGACCCATGTTCAATACATCACCTGTCCTCCATCATTAGGCGGCATAAGTGGCATTGCGTTACTAACACTCATCACCCACTTCATACAAAAGAAAAGATCCACGAACGGCGCGACGAGCCTCTCTCAAGGCCTACTTCCACGCCTTCTCTTAGGGCTCAACCCAAGCGCATTCAGCGTCGAAGAAGATATTAGTTATGAGTTGCCGGCCATCCCACCCAATGTCCGATTAAGTCGAGGCAGGGAAAGGACCACCAGTACTGTTCAAGAGTAAGTACCCTTCCGGTGCTTTCTCCACCATCGCTGACAGGTTGGTGTGTAGGTTATCATCCATTGATAATTAAGCTTAGAGCTTCAGTCATATCATCTGCACCCGCATATATCATGGACTCGGCAATATACACGCACGTCCACTCACATATACCACACACTGTTTACAGTATATTTGTGGTTCGCAAGCCAGGACTCGTTTAGTAAACTCATTATTGAGTACAATGCCAGACGTAATCACTCAATGTCACATCTTTGTACATCCACCCTGGCTTTCTTTCCTCTTCTCTATCTTTCCCCGATAGGATTAGCCAATTCGAATGCTAGGTGACATTCCATAGCTATACACAATACATGACTGTGCGTCAACTGAATAGTCTGAACCTCGACTGAAGTGAACCACCTTGTCGAACAACCACTGTCATCAGAAACATTAGGCATTGAAACATCGACACGGCGTACACCACTGCTATTAGTGTACCCTCAATCCCATGGACCGGAAATCATGAGTTATGACTACACCTAGAACGGCGGCTAATCCTAGATGTTAACTTCAAGAATGGTAGTCTATCACCCGTCACTGTTCCGGGCGGTGAAGACGCCCTAGCCTTGATGTGGCGGCAGTCGCCTCAAGACCGTTTCGTCGGATCAGAAAATGAATTCAGGCGATAAATAGTGAAATAATCTCATCCTTAATGAGATTGAAGAGTTGGAGGGTGGTGGTCGCTTGACATCCCCGCCACAATCTTCAGGAAGATGGTCAAGGTATGAGGTCAAGGAGTAAGGCGTAACACTGTCACGCGACAATTAAATCCCGTCACAGACATATCTGGATTGCCAAGCGGGGGGTCCCCAAGCTCGTCTCCCTTGGTTTAACAGCATTTCTGCATGAGGCTCGAGTATAAAATGCGTGCTCGACTGGAACTTCCTTCCCCTCAGCTCATCCCAAGCACTCCTCGACTGCCTCCCGTCTTCACTTCCTAATCTCCATGCACTCGTGTAGCGTTGCCACTACGACCTACCTCTCCATACTACTTCCTACCATCCTCGCGATGGTTTTGTCCAACGTTCAGCCAGCTACTGGCTACGTCATAGTCACTAGGGGTATGTCTATTCCCTTGGATCTCGATGAGACCTTTCTCATCTATTTCACTTCTGCGTTGCAGATAACTTGACCGACGACAACGTTGATTCACCAAAACGCATCGTCGATCCTGTAATTGAACTCGCTGTCGCCGGTGGTACGTCATATCACCTCAGGCACTCACTTATCTTCCATCGCTCATGCCCTCCTCTTCCATACAGCTACTATCGCCCTCGTCATCCTTTTGGCGTGGTGCTTCTGCCGGAGTCCTTTCAGGAACCGCAGACTGGCAAACCGACCTCAAGCGATCTCACCTCTCAGCGAAAACCGCTCTCGCTCTGAGTCTTCCCTATCGTCCGCCTCAGCCTGCACCGAAAAACCGCCTGCTGTTGGCTCGAGGCCTGCCCTTGCCTCGCTCCATAGCTCTAAGGCTAATGATCTCAGGGGGACTGGCAGCAACGATAACCAAGGCAGCCATGAACCAATATTCGTGCAGCTGCCTGGCGTCCCGCCACCAGTGTTGACTCGCCCTGGCTTGTGAAGCATTATGCCTCCAAGAAGGGAGACGATTGTCTCCTAGCAGGACAGTTGGTTTTATCCCTCTGACTTGCATTATATCCCTTGCCTTTTAATGGCTCATTGTTTATACTGTAAAATATCCCTCCATGCTGTTACTCACAATCTACGTCTTAGCTCGTGTCATTTCCATCCATTGGATCTTCTGTCTTCTGTACTTGTATACCCTGATTATTTTTTGCATTGAATCCATCACCTTCGAGCATTGACAATCAGCTGTGGGACCGACGCCTTCAATATGAGACGTTTCCTGTCTGCCCTTTCTTCTTTTCATCAGATCCGCACGGACCAGCCAAGAAGCGCCTTGCTTTTGTGATCACGCTTCTCTGCACAGCAATCTCCTATTCTCAAGCCAAGACTTACATTCGTGGGGAAAGACGGTAGCCTTTGGCTGACTCTCTGACACCTTGTGTTTGACACACACGAAACGGGTACCGTCCTCCTAATCTTGTGGAATAAGCCATGCTTCAGAGGAGAAGCAAGCGGATGCTATTCTTAACACTCATTGACAAGCTCTTCCACAGCATGTCGTCACCAAATAGGCCTGTAGACTAAATGGCCCGGTATATCGGTCGAAGTCAGTTAAAGAAAATGATAGAGGCAGTGGCGAAGACATCAAAAAATTCCAACAAGCAGGCAGCTCCATGTTGCATCTTTCCGTTTGATGAAGTCCGTAAAGTCCTCCTCAGGGATCTCCGCCCATCTCGAAATGGTAAGATGCAACGATGGGACTTTGGCTCGATCATTTTGGCTCGATCATGATCGATGATCGAATACTTTGTTGATTGCTCGGTTATCATTTGAGATCGTATATCAGCCTCGGACCTGGACCGACAGTGAAGAAAAGTGAAGAGCTTGAAAAGCTAATTGCTGGTTGGTCAGGAACTTACCGCGTCATCACGCCTTTTGCGGTGCTTGGGTACGCGAGCTTCAACAACACGAGCTGCATAGTAGTAAATGTCAATACACTAATCACCATTAGAAAGTTGACACTAATGGAGCTGTGGGGTAGATTTGCGTACTTCCTACGTATTATATAGATACATGAAGTTGCGCTTGATTTAACTACATTCAAAAAATAAATGCACAAGAAACACAAGAAATCAGGGCAGGAAAGAAGGTCGTGAAATCACATGAAGGAGGTAAATTAACAATGGAGACAAGGGGAGAGCTTGAATTGCAATCTATGAGGTCGTAAATTTAAAGGCAACGAGGCATTACGTTGTAGCCTATTAAGTCAATCATATCAGCAACGCGACCCCACTCATTGATTAACGGGTTCTCGGATCTGATAAACCAGGAGGCAATCCAGGATACAAAGAAGGCAGAGAAGCATCACTACCACAAAAACTGTGGTAAGAGGAAACACCTGCTTGACCACCATATCCATAGCCAGTCTGTTCATTGGCTCCCACACTCTGGAGGTGTGGATTGTATACCGAGTTAACGTCCGTAGATGTTTTCGAAGGAGGATGCCCATGCCGCTGTTGGTTATATTGTCGCACTTCCATATAAGGCGATGGTGCTGGTCCACGTTGTCCGACAACATTCTGGTGATAAGAATGTTGTACGGCAGGACTGAATGGGTAAACGTTAGGGTTCGAAGCACTTGATCCGTATCGAGTATGCTGATGCATCTGGGCCATAGCGCTTGGTGTACTGGGTATTTCAGACGCTGGTACAACTCTGGAATCTTGCGGTTTATGAGCGGATGCGGGGCCCTGGGCTACTTTGGATGAAGGGGAGGGTAAAGGCGCATCCATAGGTATAGCTGGCGCCGCATCGGCGTATCGATCCGCAAGTTTTCGATGGACGAGCCAAATGACTGTGAGCAGAAGAACCAAACCGAACATTCCGCCAAAAATTGCACCAACAATGACACCTGCAGGCGGTCCAGAGCTTCGTGACGTGTTAGAGTCGGTCAAGGAAGATGGGGTGGACGTAGGTGTAGTCTTTGATGCGTCATCAACGACCCCCGTAGGCGCGAGAGGAGTGCTGATGGTAAAGCAAGAGGAGGTTGCGGAGTGGGATGAGGGTGTGGAGGGAGTTGAGGTAGCCGAGAGGGTGGAGGATGCACTGGTAGATGCACTTGTCATGCTAGCTGTGGTACTATCTGGTCCCGCGACGGTGAAATAATCGAGCCAAAACCAACCGTTCCGAGGTTCGTTCACAGCCTCGAGTGTATACTGACTGGGGCTCAATGAGCTTGACTGGAAGAACTCGACGCCATACTGGGCTTCTGTTGTCGGGTTCGTTGTATACTCTGTACCCACGTTTCCGTCGGCACGGGATTGAGATGTAGTTCCGAAATCCACACTAGTTGCCAAAACAGTGTCGTATACGGCGATAGAGGTACCTTGGGTTGGAATTTATAGGTTCGAAGGGCCAGTGTGATAAGAATACGACGAGACCCTCTCACCTGAGAAGGTTATTTTTGCATTGGCACCCTTGGTTCGCGTTAAAGATGCTGTGCCCATATATTCCTTAGGTCCCCCAAATTTCGACCATTCACTACCCAGAATGGGTTTTGAATACGAAACCGAGCTGTCGCGGTCATCAATTCTTTGTTCAGAAGCCATTCCTCTTCTTGACAATGAAGGAGAAAAAATGAGAAATTCCTTGTGGAACAAGGTGAATTTGGACAAAAGATGGAATGACAAGTAAAACCAGTTGAAAGGACAGGAGGGTGCAACCGACGCAATACGCGGTGCGAAACTCAATGATTCTCAGTGGTTGGGAGGGAAAGAAGTGGCGTTGAGAGGCGATTCAGGAACGGAGAAGCGCTGGCACGAGTTGGCTGAATTATCAGGGTCACCGTGATTTGATGGGCTCCAAACTGGCCGTGCGGCTTCAGACCTTCACGCTCTCCCAACAGACTAGCTGCTGGCCAATGGTCTCCAGTTTCAAGTAACTTCAAGATGTTCCACAAAAGCTTGGAACGCGAATACAAACGTGTACAACCACCTCGAAGTCAAGATCAATTCTTCTAAGGGACGAAAGGTGTCACAGACACGTGTTGCCGAACATAATGACATACAGTGGATTTAAAGCATGAATGAAGATGAAGGTCAAATTCAAAACCATCGAGTAATAAGGGAGAAAGACAGTCGCGGCACGGTCAAACAAGCCATTTCATTGTACTTACGGATAGATCAAGGCAAAACAGCGCTGAAGATGGAACGACAATCATCGCGTCAAAGAGCGACTTTATCAACCCCAAACGTGTCAACAAGAGTAGGAACACTGGTAACGGTCTCCTCGGATAGAAATTCGAAAATAATCCTCGATTCACAGCTGATGCACTATACATAAATTTTGATCACTCGGCCAATCGCGAGGGTTTCGAACCTTACTTTTTCACCCCCCGGAGTAGCCACAAATTTTCTACATGCTAGGCGCGGCAGTCAGATGACGGCAGATTCAGAGTATTCAGGGGGGGTTGTAACACAGGTGTCAACTTGGAGGACATTCCTCGCTGGTTTTTGCTAGGATGTGGCGTGTTGTAAGTTGAAGATTGGGGGATGCTGGACTGTGACATCGCGACATTGACGGCAGCTTCAGTTGGTGAGTCGCCATGAAACAATATGATGTTGTTTTGGGATTGGCGGTTATGCCTCCTCTGACACCAGAGATACCAGAGCACAAAGGCGATGACGAACCCAAAAACGCCCCCTAAAATCCCACCAACGATAATCCCATCATGTATTGAAACCTTTTCCGAGCTTGGACGAGAAGTGACTGTTGAGGTTGATGCAGAGGTCATTGTATTCTGCTCACTTAGAGCCCGAGAACTTGGTACCAATGAGTCACTAGGAGTGATAGTCCAAGCTAAAGTCGAGCCTGACACAATCATCGCTAACCGCTGTCCACTGGCAGAAGGGTCTGGAGTGGCATTGGTCGAGCTTTCTGACCTCTGTTCATCGGCAGAGGGACCTGGAACGACGCTGGCCGGGGCCTCCAGTCTCGGTCAACATGGTCCTGATAGGGACGACGGGTCGGACTGTAAAGTTCCAATAAGGCTCAGCGGAGTCAAGGCCGGGGACGAACTAGCTGCTTCGTCCATCAGACTCGGAGCTGTTTCAGCCTTCAAGACATCAGCTGTACGGACGGCCTTGGAATCAAGCCAGATATTTCCTGCTTCTACGACGGTCATTCGCAGAGTGTGGTGGCCCAAGCTTAGGCCGACAGGAGAGCGATAGAATGTGTCATTGTACTGAGTGCCAGTGCTTGTTTCTTCTCCACCAAGAGCGAAATCCGCAGTACTAGCAGGTATGCCAAATGTTGAAACGGAGGCAATGGTCCCAAGCACGGTAATTTCGGACCCTGTTAAGGCCAAGGCTCTGAGATGATGCTTCGCCTGACTGGATCAAAGAACTTGGCCTTGACCATAGAATGGTACATCCACTGTGGCTCCAAGTTGATTTGTACGCGTGGTTGTGGCATCGAACTCTAAGCCAGCCGCCCCTGGACCACTTGACCAGGGATTGGGTTCCCCAGATAAT
>KQ962910.1:94597-125501 GCA_001563735.1 Leucoagaricus sp. SymC.cos
GAGCGTCTCGAGCTCATCAATGCCGACAGGGCATCACGAAGGGACCGATCTGCCCTACAGACCCGCTCGGCGCTTGAGACGTCGGCAGATGAAATTGTACGGAGGATTCGGGCAGAGGAAGCTACGAGCATCTGGAAAGAAGATCATTTGGATGTTCCTCATCCATTTCCCGGAATGGAATTCCTGACTGGTGAGTTGTTTATCAGTCACATTTTGCATTCCTTAAGCTGACTCGGTTTCCTCGCCAGGCAAAAGAGTGATCGAGAAAACCAGGATATTTGAGATTCTGTCTCGAGTTGAGAAATCAATTTTTTATTATTCGGCTGAAAATCCATGTCTTGTTTGTCAGATGCCCAAGGGTGCACTCCTACATATCCACATGGGAGGCGCAGTCAACGCCGGCACCCTTCTTGGCCTTGCTCTGCAACAGCCAGCGATTCACATCCGCGTTCCCGATGCGGTTTCTGCTACAAATATCTCCTCGATTATACCAGAACTCAAGCCCCTCACCCCAGATTTGTACAGCTTTGAGGGAGATATCACATCAAGCGATTATGTTCCAAATACATGGACCAATCTAGCCAAAGCAAGGGAACATTTTGCACCTTCATTAGGCGGTTTGGAGGGATTTGACAAATGGCTCACTGATGCGATGACCCTTCATCCCGTGGAGGCCTATGGAACACATAACACAGTGACGAAGGTAATGCACCAACTGTTCCCGAACATTCTAAGCACTGACAGTGTGTCTCTTCCAGATCTGGAAGAAGTTTCAGAGTACTTTCGGGGTGTCTGGAGTAAGTTGCCACATGATTTACTGCTGCAGACCGAGAGCATAACCTAAATTCTTCCCGGAGCCTCTTGTACACTTCCTACCTATCTTCAAGCAATACCTCCGTATTTTCATCCTGGGCTCAGTGGACGGCGGAATCTTTTACGTGGAGGTAAGGATGGATTTCTATTTTGCCAAGTAAGATCTTTCTCCAACCTCGCTTCTCGTTCAACTGTTGATCTCTGGCTAGGGCTTTGCTTGACGCCGACGGGAGACCGACTGTCACTCACCGAGATATTATGAAGCTCTTTGAGGCGACCGTTCGTGAGATCAAAGAGGAACTTACCAGAGAAGGCCGCAGCGACAAATTCCTTGGAGCAAGAGTTGGTGCCTCACTCATTGGCCTGGCAGATAAAGTTAATAGATCTAGTACAGATCATTTACACCGCGTTTAGGGCCCTTGAGCCGAAGGATCTGTATTGGTATTTGGATGACTGCCTCGCCCTCAAGAAAGAGTTCCCACACATTATTGCCGGTACGTTCGACGTTTCTTTCCCTGTTCTCTCCTCATCATGTGGTCTCCGCAGGATTTGACTTGGTGGGGTACGAGAACAACTTACGCCCTCTGATCGACTACATCGAGCCTCTTTTATACTTCCGTAAACGCCAGGCTGAAGAAGGCGTGGAAATACCCTTCCTCTTTCACGCAGGCGAAACTCTCGGCGACGGTGACCTCCCGGACAATAACGTCTATGATGCGGTCCTTTTGGAGACCAAGAGGATTGGCCATGGGTGAGCTTTCGTGGACTCGTCTAGCTGCGCTTTCGATGTTGATGTGCCATTTACCCATATTTAGGTTTTCACTTGTGAAGCATCCGAAGCTGATGCAAGTGTGCCGAGAGAGCAACATTCTACTTGAGGTCTGCCCAATTTCGTGAGTGAAAAGGTTCGCCAAAGATCGAGCTGGAATCTGATCAAGTCACAGGAATGAAATTTTGGTAAGAATCGACTTCAGATGGTTTCAACGCACCTCTGATACGCGTCCCACAGCGCCTTACATCCTCCATGCCCATGCATCCCCTTCCAATCGTCTTGAACCACGGTGTACCCGTCGCTTTAAGCTCGGATGGCCCTGCTGTATTTGGAAACATGGGTTTGACATATGACTTCTTCCAAGTAGGTTCTCTCTCAGTTCTCCTATGGGGCCCTCCTCGACTCCGAGCCCTTGACTCCTTTCAGGTTCTAGTGTCGGGGGATAAGATTTTGGCGCGTGCGCCAGCCCTGCGCCATACCAATGGCGCAGCTTTCAATATGTATGGCGCACACCGTAGATACACCTCTCAGATACCTTCATAGCCACACTGTACGAGATAGTATCAAGGTGCGACAACAAATATGTTGAAATTGTGCTGAATGCTTATGAACCACGAAGTTCTCGATGATGGACCCAGATGAGAAGATGCGAGCGTTGGAACTATGGGAAGCAGAGTGGAGAGTCTTTTTGGAGTTCGTTGTTGCTCGGTACAGAGAACTCCCAAACTGAACTTTGGGTAATGGGGCAATGCGGTTTTGGCGAGATCGCCAAGCGTGGAGCGTGACAAGCGTGAAGGGTCCTTCATGCTTGCGTTCCTGAACTATATTCCGTTAGATAAAATCTAATCGACGAAGATTTCATGATTGAGCAACTTAGCATTCTGCAATCATTCAGATTCGGGAGGATTGGATATTTCATTGAAATCAGAGAGTATGCATTAAAGAAATCAGCCAAGGTGGAGTGGATAAATGGCTAGATCAAAAGATTCTTTTACGGAGAGATAAGATAAAGGTTCATCTTCACGCCTACCTTAGGCCATCACGTTTTCAGCTCCCGCCAGACTCACGCTTCCACACACTTATTCACGCTAGTTCACGCCTGAAGCATAAATCACGCTGAAAAGCAGTCAAGGCGTAAGAATCCACGCTTGTGTTGGCAGCTCACGCTTAATCACGCTTAGACTCACACCAGGTCCATGTTCATTCACGCACTGGCTCATCCTTAGAGTCACGCTTATTCACACTGGGACTCATGCTTATCCACGCTTAGATTCACGCTAGCTTGAGTTGAGATTCATGCCTGTTCACGCTTGTTCACGCCCGGTTCACGCTGGGCCACGCTTGCGAATGTGCTTCACGCCAATGACAAGTGATCACACTTGGATCACGCTCATTCACGCTTGTCCACACTCATCACGCTTGTCCACACTCATCACGCTCGTTGACCTCGCTAAAACCTACGTGCCCTTGGGTAATGGAGTCACTAATTGAGTCAGATGCAACTACGTCCACTTGACTGATCCATACGGGACTTCTACTAGACCATAGTCAACTTCGACCCTCACCTGAACGAACTTAACTATCCGGACAATCAATAAAGCTACCCCTATCATTCAGTCTTCACGAAGTCCCATCCCGCCTAATGTACAACCCGAGCACAAACAATCGTGGTGGGTTCGAAACATGCATAAATGACACTGCTATTGCTATGATATGAGCTGGAGTGCCTTGGATTGCTGCTATGAGCCCGTGCTGGAACGTAGGCTCTCATCTAGGTAACACCTTAGATCGCTACCGAACCTGTAAGCTTGCAAGTCTGGAGATGCTTTGACCGTTTGGCCTCTCTCGGGTGCTCGTTTTGTCACTCAATGGCTCTGGTCCAAGACCGCAAAAATCGGGTTGGCAAAACAGGACACAGACAAACCCTGAGGCTGGATCCTTGACTCTCTCCATATGGTCTCATGAATGGCATCGCTTACATGGAAGCATGTGTATGTTCCCAGTCCCCAACGCTATACAGAGAGGCTTCCTTGTTGCCAAGGCGAGATATTCCAGGGACACGACTTCCGTTCTCGCAGACAAAGATCAATAAACCATTCATTGAAGCACACGTTCACCATCTTCAGCATCATCTTATCGCTTGAGTTTGCGAACGTGATTCATGTCCCCGAAGCTCAATCTACTCTCGTTGCCAACCTCTCCATCTGTCGATTATCGAGACAGATAGATGTAGAATCCCACTTGTCAAGTAAATGTTCCGCGTGGTCATTATTCGAGGGGGCATCGTGCTGAATAAAATGGATGTGATAGTAAGGTACGTCTTCCAATGACACTTCTATTTTCTGCTTTTGAAATGCTCAAGTCACTTTTGATGTTCCTCGTTGCCGCTGGCTTTGCCCAGGCAGCAGTCAATGGTGCTTGCTCGGTGAATGGCACTCCTGGTGTCTGCCTTAGCACCTCTACATGCAGTTCCGGAGGAGGTACCTACGCCTCTGGGTTCTGCCCAAATGATCCTGCTGACATCAAGTGCTGCTACAGGACCTCTTGCGGCTCCGGTGGGAACTGCCGCTGTGCTTCAAGCAACACCGTCACTGGTATGTCCTTTTGATCATCATACAGTAGATTAACTCTAACTTCAAGAATTTCACAGGGCTCTGCCCTGGTCCTGCAGATTTCAAATGCTGCTTACCTGGGTCAAGCTGTAGTCCCAAAGCAGTCAACTCAGCTACTATTGCGCTTATCAAGAAATACGAGGGTTTCGTCTCCAGCCCTTCCCCCGACCTAGTTGGTCTTCCTACTGTTGGCTACGGACACCTCTGTCAGACCTCTGGCTGCAGTGAAGTCCCCTACTCCTTCCCTCTCACCGAGAGCACCGCCACTACCCTCCTCAATTCCGACTTGAAGACTTACACGAAGTGCATCTCGGATTATATCAACGACAACATCAAACTGAACCAGTATGGCGCTCTTGTCCCCTGGGCGCCCAACGAGGGCTGTGGCGCTGCCAAAACTTCCACTCTCGTCACGAGGCTCAATGTAGGAGAGAATCCCAACACTGTCGCTTCTCAAGAGTTGCCCAAGTGGGTTTATGCCGGCGGACAAGTACTACAGGGACTGGTCAACCGCAGGAACGCTGAGGTTGCGTTGTTCAAGACAGCGTCGAGCGTTATTGCTCACCCTCCTTGCTAAATGACATGTTTTTATTGACTCGTTGTCATGTAATTGTTTTGACTTAGGTAGTCAACTCGAAGTTGATATATCTTCTCTCGAATAAATGTTCCTAGGCCGATATGTCACATCATGGGATATTGCAATAGTTCGAACATCAGATGGTCTGAGCACATACAACTAAGATCACATCCAAAGAGACAAATCCACAAGATTATCCAGGCATCCTGCTAGTTTGAATTGAGATCCCAGGGCAAGAGTATCTACAATAATGCTGCGCCAGCCACCACCGCTGCTATCGCCCAGAAAGCTGGGATAGCCTTCGGGCGAGCAGACGAAGTACCACCGTGACCAGAACGCCCTTGGGCCAACAAGCTGGGACACTGGGGAGCATTAAGTTGGTCACCATAGTTACTAGCTATCCACAGGACAAGACCATTGGTCCAACCAAAGCCAGCCTAAAGGCAGAAAGCGTTGGGTAGTGATCACGACGGCTTTACTTGGTACACACCTGCACAGTATATTCACCACCTCTCCCTGCCGAATCAACATCAATGGAAGAGAATTTTTCGAACATCTGGTCATAGAGTTGGAGGCGCAGAGGAGGCAATTTAAGAATCACATACATTGCCATTGTTATTGATACTCTGAGTGACGTTCAACTCCGCATCTGAAAGCCTAGGGAGAATCCCTTCAATAGAACCTCCGGTCGCATGCCTGTGTGCACATGGTCGTTAACTGAAATTACAAGATCAGGGTTTTCGCTCACCAGCTGCAGAAGGCACTTGTGATATATCTATTGGCAAGCTCTCGCTGAAGGAGGTGGGACCATCCTTCACCGTCAGTGGCGTTACCCCCGTTGACTAAAGTTCCGCTCAGCGCATTGATATCGGCTCCTGGCCCGGTATTAGTGAAGTTTCCGTCAGCAGCGTTAAGCCTCGGTTGTTGTGGAAGCTGATTCTCGGCCATGCCAAGCTGCCCTGGCGGGATCAGATCGAAAGTAGATTTGCCATTGCCAGGAGTTGGGAGAGCTCCTCCGCTGACGTTAGCCGGCAGAGCGCGTAGTGCTTGAAGAACAATATACTGGTGAGGTGCCCAGCAGTTGGGAGCATCCCTGAAGATATAAAGCGTGAGGGATCAACTTAAATCGCTTGTGAGGTGTATGCGCACCATTGAAGGCCCGTGTCAACAAATGTAGTAGGGTATGTGCCGTTAAAGCGGTTCAAGACAAGATTAAGAGATGCGAAGTGACTGAAAGCCGCCTTTTCATCGCGAACTATCTCGTCGGGTATGATACCACTCCACAGGGGGTAAAAGTTGACAGCGCTGAAGAAATCTCTCCTTTTATTGGTATCGAGGCTGAAATCATAGAAGGCGAGCTAATACCCGTTCATATCATTTTAATTGAACCAGCATGACCACACTCACCTTGTTGGCGTCCCAAAGGAGGTCCAACACTGCTGTGCGCAAGGCCTCCGCGGCTCTGTGATGGGAATTGACCTGGTTGCTGTTCGAAGACCCATAGAGATTTGCCATGATAATATGGTTACGGTCTTTGAGAGCACTTAGAGAAAGTGTCAAGAGAAGCATTTTCATACTCACATAGAATACTGTTCAAATCCACTGCCACGAGGCGGCTAACGGCCAAATTTCTAAGAGATCCATCGTTATCGCCATCGGTGAACCATCTCCTGGTATAATCCCAGCCTGTCGATCATTTCACGAGCTGAACAGGCTTGTCTGTACGTTTGGAGCTTACCACTCTCAGCACCGCTCGCGAGCTCAGCATATAATGCCGCCTTTTGTGTATCGTTGAGGGGAGGGTTGACCGAAGGATCATTTGCAGTTAAATAATCTAGGGAGAGAAAAGCCAGTAAATTTAACTATGACAATTCAATCTACTTCCTACTTACCTGTCAGATAAGATTCAGGGCGAGGTGCGCTGTTATTGACGCTATAATGGTAAACAAGGTGGGATTGATTCGTGAAAGGGCTCGAGACATTAAGCGAGCGATTGGTTCGCCACCACTGCAGCTCTTTCTATAGCAAGTTTCATATTGGCTCCTCAGTGCAGTAATGTGAAGGCCATACCTCGGCAAGAGGAAGAGCCCTACTCAAGATTGACCTATCCCCTGTAACGGTGACGTAGCGAGAGAGCATCTGAATGAAAAGAGGCGGCTGTGATCGATCCAAATCTGTTGAATTGTGAAAGAGAGAGGCGTTAATATTGGTTGCAGACCGTATGTGGTTACGGCACGCACAGTAAATACGTCCTCCATTAGGGATGAAACCGATGGTATCCAGTTGGTCCATAAAGTTCTGCAAAGTGCTGTTGACGATGCTGTATAGTTCAGATTCAAGAAGGCCCTCAACGATCCAAAAACTGTCCCAATAATATTGCTCCCTGAACCGACCGCCTATAAACCTCCCCCGTGAATGTCATACATGCTAAGGAACGTCTCATACAGACCTGGTACTACGAAGGTGTGGTTGAGAGGAATTAAAGAGCTCTCGCATTGAGACCGAGAGCTACATAAAGTTGACTCGTTTGTCCCGCGAATGAGCTGCGTCCAAATGGTGTGAACAGTTTGCGACCATGCTTTAACCAAGGGGTTTGTGACATTGTTCAAGAAAGCAGGGTTTGCGTTGAAGTCTTGCAAAGCGACGGTCTCAAGCTCATGCCCTTCACCAGCGAAATTTTGTTCAACGAAGTCGATGACTTGGCCATAGGTAATGTTGGGCGAAGAGATGTTCTGGAAATTAGCCAAGACCCCCTGGGGAGGTTTGCTGGTGGGCTGGGAAATGTAACGTCATAGGCGTCAGTACCTTTGATGTTGTCAATGTTTGTACATGGATGATTACTTTATCCGCAAACGTCTTATCGTCGGGGAAGAGATGAGCTAGGTTCACGGTTTGCAGTAACTGGCGAGCAGCAGAGAAAGCTTGAGCATAGTATCCCCTGTGAGGCATCTGATATTACTTACAGATCCAGCACAGAAGATTTCCGAAGGACACCAAGGCTGTTTAGGAGGCAAGGCTACTTGAGAAGGTAGTGTAGCGCTGCCGGACACAGTGGCGGATGGGACTGCAGTGGATTCGGTGAGGGTAGGGGGAGCGGTCGCAGTGCTTTGTGCATATGCAACCGTAGCTCCTTGAAGTAAACAAGCAAGCTTCACGAGAATGGGAAAGTTCGTCATTGGAGCGGAGAACGGACCCCTTAAATGTGAGAACCAGGTTCTTGAGCGCTAGTGCTAGAGCAAATTCCGGGATGGGGGCGGGGCCTCATGTAAACCAAACCGTGCGCTATTATACTGAAAATTTCCCCAACCCCACCTTGAATTTCGGAGATAGAACTTCTCTTTTGATGAGTACCATTCAGAAATCCTCTTATGTCAAGGCGATGGGCGAATGGAATTGAGGGTTGCTGATCAGGCCATCATGGGCCATCACACTGGAAGCGGAAATGGTGCGCGAACAAGAAGCCACATGTCCAGTTGACCTATTGATGCATATCGACGCCGATCTTAAACTTGTCGTAGGCTCCCTTAAATACGGACCTGTCCTTACGAGTTATCAGATCCCTACTCTAGCCATCTTTGAGTATTGTCAAATGCTTCTACCATACATGATTTTTCTTAGTTCGGGTTTGCTACCTCATCTTCACCAGAGTTTAGACTTAAATTAGCCTAAATGAAATACGGATCTCGTGGTAAGAGGAAAGGGGCGTGTGGTTCGGTATATATGGGTTGTGTCAGGGGGTAGGACTGAGAACACGAGGGTCTCTACATCATCATGAGAAGAAGCGAGGGCCGCACCGGTCGTTACCTTCGTTATTGCTGTTTCTGGTCGGTAGCTCCACAGTGGAAAGATGCGATGTATGATTAAATGTCAAGGTCGAAGGCGAAGCGCTCACCACTGTCAGTATATGAGAACCTCTACTCTGGTCTCCTGATCACGGAATGAAGTTCCGAGGAATTGGATTAGGCTGGAATATGTACTGGTTTGGAAAATGAATCACTCCCGAGAGAAACTGACATACGAATGATAGACGTGAGGTTCCATGCCTTAACTGCGATCCACCCGTGGAGGTGAACATCATGATGCCATTGTACATGCAAAAACGGTATGATCCATGGACAAAACGAAGAGTGGCGAACTCACGGTACAACATCAAAACCTCTGGATAACAAAGCCTCCTAGCAGTAGCCCAAATACGTTCGCTCTCTTGGTCATATCCGCACAGGCACCCCAAATCTACCTTAGTAGGAAAAGGCGTCCAATACTAAAACTACACAACGCACCTACACCCTCAACGGGGTAGCATCACCATAAATCAGTGCCCAAGCAATTCACCACTTTAGTCAACAAGCATCTTTTCTGTTAAAATGCCCTCTCCGTATGCCATGCTTTCGAATATGATTTGACGCCACAGATTAACAGTGAACTCGGTGGCCTCTTCTTCGAGCACCTAAACATTAAATCAGACATCTATGCCCTTGTAGTAAGAATCAGATACCTACCGGCTCCAGTCCTTCTACTAGTTTCTGCGGTCCCTTATGGTCTTTCAGGTGCTCAAGGACGAACATTATCAAATCATCTTCTTCCATCTCACCAAGGTATTTGATCATCAGACGCTTAACGAGCGGCTCAAGTTTCCGATCGATCACCGACTACATACAATGATCAGCATGAAAAATTGTGAAATAAAATAAAACCCACGTCGGACAAGCCGTCCCACCGGACTTTGGCTTTGAACAAGGCCTCTTTGTCATGTGGCACCGACAACTTAATCTTCTCGAGCCGTTCCTTCGCTTGTTCTGTACTCTCGGCAACACTGAAATCAAGCTTAACGAGTGGCACTTTGCGTTTCTTGATGCCATCTTCGTCATCGTCCTCCTCATTGAAGACTGCCGCCTTCTCCTTCGCAGGCGCATCTTTCTCCTTGGTGCCAGAGGCAGCGATTGAGACATTAAGCTTGACAGGCGCACCATCATCAAGGAGTAGGCCAGCTTTTCGCTGCTCTTCGGCCAGCGCCTGCATCTCATCCATCTGACGGGCCAAGAAATCTTCTGATTCACGTCTGAGATTTTCGGCTTCTTGTTCCTCATATCGCCGGGACTTCTCATCAGCTGCTTCTTCTGCTTCTAGTCTACGTGCTCGAAGGGCACGCCATCTTGGTCTAAGAATCATGCCTTAAGCCTGAGTACTGTCAAAAAGACACGTGAGAACGCACTTGTCAACATAGAACATCTCGTCACTTTCGTCATCGTCCCAGACATCTAGTCGAGCTCGCATCTCAATCCTCTCGCGCTCCTCAGATTCTCTGATACTGCGATCACGAGCGATAGCTCTCTCTAATGCCTGTATGCGATTTCTCTCTCTCGGCTCATAACGACGCTCACGCTGGTCACCAGATTAGCTAAACTAACCCATCAATATAAGAGTTAGTACTCACATCCCGGAAGGAAAGTTCTTCCTCTCTTCGACGCGCTTCCTTACGGTCCGCCTCCAGCTCCTCGTCAGTTTTGTTTTTGGAGGGTTGAACTTCTTCTGGCCTGTGGTCGTCGTCCTCAGCCTTGACAAACCCGACTGGCTTGTTGTAGCCCTGAGCTCCTTTGCCATAGCCCTGCTTTAAGCTCACAGGTGAGGAGGGACCAGTCTGACCTTGCGATTTGCCCCATTCACGAGCCTTCGGACCACTCGGGATATGAGTGAGAATAGGTATGTTCTCGCGAACATCTCGCATTTTCTCGCGTTCACGTTTAGCTGCGCGCTCTCGGAACTGAGCAATTTCGGAAATGACAAGCCCACGCTGTGTCTCGGGAAGATCGGCTTCCTGGAGGGCGTGTAGGTGTGGAGGAATCACGTATTTCTCCTTGTCCAGTAAACCGCTATTTGTTGCTTCTTGTGATACACGATGTATGTCCGCAACAAATTCATCAATTTTTTCTTTTGCCTGCTGCTGGAGTTTCTCATCGGTCTGTGGAAATGAGATACATCAGAGCTCCACAAACACTAGTAGATTCGGCTTACGTCTGTCTGGATGCGATGCGCCTTGTAGCCCTCCAGGAGCATACGAGTTTTCTCATCTGGTTTCACCTAAGGTTTCGACGTAGGTTTGTTAAATCGAGTAAATCTGAGCAAAACGCACCAGTAGTTTCTTGTTAACACAACCATCTTCCAGTGCGGGTAGCTCGACGTTATTGAGCAAGTCTATGGCTCGGATCGCTCCACTAGGATCTTCGAATTCAGCAAAGCCAAAGCCTTGTGGTTTCATTGCCGGGGTAATGAGGCGCTTGAAAGACTTGATTGGTCCACATGCCTAAGACATAGGAAAGTCAGATCTACATCAAAACAGCTGCTATGTGAACATACTCCGAGGAGTTGATTGAGAAATGCGTCGGTTATACCACCGGATATCGAGCCAACGAAGAGTGTCGCTGTCTTCGGCGCTTGCATAAACTGCATTTGCTGCTGCTGCTGTGCGAGAGCTTGCATTGAGGGACCCTGGCCGTAAGACGGCAAAGATGGACGCAGACCAAGTCCTAATCGATTTGGCATGGGGTTCATCGTGTAGACTTGTGGAGTTTTTCAGCGCTCGCTGGCTGGTCAATGGCGATGAATGAAATAGGAAAAAACAGAGTCTTAACTTCAATCCAACTTACTGTTGTGCTGATGGTAGTGATTTCAGACTATAATAGAGAATGGGGCGCGCTGAGAGAGGAGAGATTCAAGTCAAGAGAGTTGTAATTGAAAGACGCCGGAGGCTTATGCTATTGGACTTCCCACGCTCATTGCCGAAGCTCGGTTGTCTTTTCAGGTTGCTGATCTCTTCCACTAACACTCAGATTGGCAAGGCTCAGAGAGATGGTCCTCTTCTTCACGTCCAATGGTACGTACCAAATCCCCGCAAATTGATGTGCGCTGACTCCTCTATAGCTCACAATCCACCAGTAATTATTTATATGGGAAAAGACAAGGTGGAAAGTGTGTATACCAGACGCACTCGGGATCAGAACATTCACATCTTCTCTTTAGATGAGGAACTAATCAGATACGCTTGGCCTCAAGATGTCTGGTTTCACGTCGACAAGCTCTCTTCTGCTCACGTATACCTCAGAATGCCCGAGGGGATGGCATGGGACAATATTCCATCAGCAATTTTGACCGACTGTGCTCAACTTGTAAAAGCCAACTCCATCGAGGGTGTGCTAGCTCCATTCCATACTATTCTAGAAGACAGGATACCCACACTGTTGACAGGTAATAAGAAAGACAATCTTACGATCATCTACACTCCCAGTGACAATCTCAAGGTTGGATTCGTCACCGAATATTTCAACCTGGCAACTCATCATCAACGCCTAGAAAACCGGTGATATGGCCGTAGGCCAGGTCTCGTTTCATAGTGGTAAGGAGGTTCGTATGTGGCTCCTACACCCTCGGACATATACTAATTGCCGTCCCGAAATATAGATCAAGCGAGGTACGTGATCTCTCCACTCGTCGAGCATGGACACAGACACGGACCAAGTGGTGTAGTACATGTCGAGAAGCGGGAAAACGCCATAGTGAATCGCCTCGATAAAACAAAGGTGGAGAAGGAAGTCAATCACGAACAGGAGCGGGTGGACCGCCTCAAGAAAGAAAACGCCATAAAACGGGCCGCTGCAGCGGAAAAGGTAAAGCCGGAAGCTGTTCTAGTATCCCCAGAGGCAGTCAGCGCTCACCCCGGTCCTTTCATTTAGAGAAGGGCCGAACTTGAATTGGCGAAACAGAGGGAGGCGGAGAAGCAGGCTCGGTCTTACGACACCCTGTTTAACAACGCAGACGAGGAAGAGGATACCGCGCCCCGCAAGACAGGTCGGGAACTCGAAGAGGATTTCATGTAAATAGGAGATAAGTAAAACAGGTATGAAAGCATGTGCGATAAACAAACAACAGGTCTCGATGGAAATATAACAATACAAATCCTAGGACGAAAATATGTTTAAGGCGGGCGATGCCTCTCCACATCAATTCACATCAACGATGCACCCCTCTGCCCTGGGTTCAAAGTGGGCCGCTAGAAAGATGGTCGCACGGGTGATGTGAATGGCAGTCCATTGGCTTTCGCGATCCTCGCAAAACCCGAAGACGACATCGGGTTTGTGTCACACAAGCTCGAACTCGAGCTGGAACTTGACGAGCTCTGGCTAGTGGGGTTCGCTGTTGGAGTGGATTTTGACGATGACTGAGCTATTGCCTCGGTCAATGGACTGCCGAGTACCCTGAAGAAGAACAACATACAAGTCATATTTTGGCCAATAACAGTCTTGGTGTATCCAGATACCTTTGTGGTTGAGACAAGCTTGTTGGCGTTGGTAGAGTTCATGATCTGGAAGAACGAATGTGTTTAGTTCGCGGTCGGCGGACACCTGGTACCAGATAGACTGACCAACGAAGTGTAGAGAAGAAAGCGACTGGTATGAAGAGGGGTGTTCGTTTGTGGTTGTAGAGATGCAATGGCCGTTTCTTGTGAGTTGAAATGAGAGTCTCTAGGGTTTTTATACCCCTGCTGTGTCGCTTACGAATACCACAGAAATGATGCGTTCAAGTGACTCTCTATGATTCCCAAATCAGATCCCAGCGTTAAGACGCGTATCCGTAGTCGAGTCATTCCTTCCCTCACGGATACGGTATCCCCACAGTCGCTCAAAGCACGTTGCTCTTAACTCTTAGGAATGCTGCGGAGCCTGCGCTCTTGCCTGTTGTCGATCTACCCCACATTTTTCTATTCAACTTCGCAGAATCCATTTTTAAGCGCCACCGTTGCTGCGCCTTGAGACTGACAATGCACAAAGTGGTAACTGCACCTTTCATTGCTGTGTGCTCACCGAGGCACACGCAAGGCTCGGGACCGTGTAACTTCCACTCCACTGTTGTCGGAAATAACTCAGGGACATAAATGACCGCTTATTTCGGTAGTTAGTGATCACAGCAGAAGCCCAAACAAATTCACTTCGATCACTTGGACCATGTGGAAAATCCAGGAAACGCTACTACAACTAGTCTTACGAAGCATATAGATGTATACCGATGTTCACCTCTCTTTATCGGTATTTCTGATTATTTATAACCGTCGGGTCGGTTTCTCTGATGGAATATTGTGAAGGATTCCCTCGTGCTTCAGAGAAGCTTCCCTCTCATGCTTTACAGGCATAGTAACACAGAACCACATAACGCGGTCGACGCTCTCTGGAATACGTCATGTACTGTCCATCATGTTCAACTCTCAATCTTTCCCTTTTCCTTTCCCTGATTATTGAATTCATGGAATCAGCCCGGAGAAGCTAAACTCAACATGGGAGATTCACCTTTGAACAAGGATCGGATACCGCCCACCTTTGGTTTCTTATCGGAAGATCGTGCGGTACTCGAGCTCGGGGTATTACTAGCTGTACTTGTCGTGGCCGTCGAGTTCGAGAGCGATGGAGTAGATACCAATGTCATCTGAGAATTGCCCTGAGGCAAAGACGATCCAGTCGCTTTAAAATTAATAGTCAGCAAAGATTATCATAACATTGACTATTATTCACTAAGTCGTGCGGAATTCGTATTCTGAAGTTTGTTTGAGGGCTTGGATTTCGGCGACGGAATTGTATGCCCACCAGTCCCGTAGCGTGACTGGAGGATGGAGAACGCAGCGGAATAGTCCTTTTGAGGTGGATTAGGCCTTTGGAATGGGTTTATTGTCGAAGCGGTCGTGTTGGTGGAGAGCAATGAATCCGTGGAGAGAACTGACTCGTTCAGGTTGTCGCAGCCGCCATTCCTCTGATTAGTGTTGCTATGATTGGAGGTGGGCATCGGCTCGTGTGCTGAATACCTTTGGTAACGAATCTAGGAGTATAATTTGGCCTGGCTTATATCCCGAGAGCTTCAGATACTGTTCGAAAGTAGATTTAAAGACAACGAATCCTGTACATATGTATGCTGTTCCCTCCTTCATGATGTTTAATTTAGCAAAACCGCACTTGATACCACAGCAACGATTCCAACTATCTATCGAGATTAACGGCTCCTTGGCAATCGGTGCCTGGACAAGGCTTAACCCCACCTTACACACACTGCGGTGCTCACCGAGTGAATAAACTTCTTTAGAGGTAGCCAACCATTTACCCAACTGGTGCTGTCCTAGTCATTCCACATCATGCCATGTGGCTCCCGCAGCGGGAGGAAATAACATGGACGAGATGAGAAATTTGGAAGACTGAAGGGCCCTGGTGAAGGGCTGAGCTTCAGTGCTTCTGGCAACCCACATATCATAAGGTTATTCGAGTGTGCTAGCCGAGTATCACGCTCTCTTCGTTGATGAAACACCCCAAGTGACCGAATGGAGGACGTCAAGCTACGTACTTACAGCCTGCGTGATGGGATCTACAATCGAGTCATTGGTCGTTGGCCAAGAATAGGACCCGTTTACCCTGACAGATTCGCGATCTTACTTATCTCATATCACGTGCCTGCCAAGAGATTGTCTGGTTTGAGTGGAGAAGTTAACTACTGTTGTTCTTCGTCTCCCGCGATCCCAACACGTTATCCTATCATGAGCATTATATTACCTCCTACTAAACCTTCTGGAATCCGAGAACCCGATGTAGATGCGGAATCTGTTTCTTCTTCTTCAACTGGCGAGGACGAAGATCAGAACTGGGACGACTGGATGTCTGATTCCCTCGGAAAACAGGAGTGCCCGTCGTTGTTTGAAGATACCCGGCTTCCATCAATACACGAAGCCATTACTTTCGACAGAGAAAAACATAATTTTGATTTGGATAATGTATGTTCACGACTAGGTGAACACAAGCTCTTCTCTCTCCCGAGTTAGCTCTCACATTTGAGATAGGGCTTGACTTCCATGGACGAGTCAGGCTGATCAACTATATTCGAAAAAATGTTAGTCAAAGTCAAAACCAATGCTTGATACCTTGACTCACCTGGATGTCAGAAACTAGCGTCGAGAGATGCCCTGGCGCTGTCAGGGACAGAATCATGGTTATTGTCCGATGAATACTTGGTTCCAGCGCTTGAGGATGACCCACTTTTACGTGAGTTGAAGCTGCATTAAACCTCTGAATAACGGGATGTCTGAACTCGGATACAGAGGCTGGATTTGCAGAGGACTGGTCCGACGAAGAGGAAGAAAACGGAGACATTCAAGATTCTAACAAAAAAATCCGAACACTGGAGAAAAAACTAGCCGTTGCTCAACAAAGCCTATTGGAGTACAGGCAATTCATGCAACGAAAGTTGAACCTTCCAACTACTAAAGAATTGGCATCTTCTGTGAGCACCGCGCCAGCTCGTGACGACGACACCCACTATTTTGATAGCTACGCCGAAAATGGTGAGTTCCGAGTCTATTTCAGCGGTCGTTACATCACACTTCAAATCATACTTGATTAACTCTCGAATTCAAGATATTCATGCAGTCATGATCCAGGACAAAGTACGCACTTCTACATACGCACACTTCATCCTCACGAATCCCCACCTCTTCCGAGATGCAACCGTTCTCGACGTGGGATGTGGCACTGGCATCCTTTCCCTTTTTGCTGCAAGAAGTGGTGCGAAGCGAGTGATTGCAGTAGATGCCAGTAACATCACTGAAAAGGCTGAGGAGATATGCAAAGCGAATGGGTTTGAAGATGTAATCACTGTGGTCCGGGAAAAGGTGGAAAACATTACGCTGCCCGATGGGATCCATCAGGTGGATATCATCATCTCCGAGTGGATGGGGTACGCTTTGCTATATGAGTCTATGTTGGATTCGGTTCTGGTAGCGCGGGATCGGTTTTTGCGACCCGGAGGAGTAATGGCACCTAGTCAGTGTCAGATGATGCTTGCGCTCTGCGATGCTACGGAGATATATAAGGATCGGATCGGTTTTTGGAACGATGTATATGGTATGTCCGCAGTTTTTTTTCACGAACCACACGCTTGAAAGAGGGCTTCCATAGGTTTTGACATGAGTGTAATGTCACAGGGCCTCTACGATGAAGCTATCGTGGACGTTGTTGGACCAGAAACAATGGCTAGCAAGCCTTACGTAGTGAAGGTTGGCGCCATCGGATGATCTTCTTTGCCTGCTACTAATCTCGCGGAAGGATCTCTTCCTCGGAGATACCACCACTCGTCAACTCGAGTTTGCGTCAAATTTCACTTTGAAAGCTACTGTTGACAAGCGGACAAGAATCAACTCTTTCGTACTTTATTTTGATACTTTCTTCGCCCCGTCTGGCCGCCCGGTCCCACATGAAACCGAAGTCAAGTTCATCCAAGAAGGAGATGCTATCCTCGCTGACATATGGCCAGTCGGTGGTAAACCTGCAACAAAACGAAGACAGAGCTTAGGACCGGATAGGGAGGAAATAACCAGTTTTAGTACAGGCCCTCAGAGTAAGCCGACCCACTGGAAACAAACTCTCTTCATGCTCCCGGATCCCATCACAGTCACGGAAGGTACATCCTCCTTCGTTGGTTTATCGTCAGGCAGTTGACGAGATTTTGTAGGCTCAATCGTCTCAGGTTCATTCAAGCTTCGTAAGAGAGAGACTAACTCTCGCGAGTTGGATGTGGAAATACATTATTCAGTGAAGCGGGATGCTGAATCGGTGGCGACGGAAACAGTAGTCCGGATGTACAGAGTTCAATAGTCGTTTATTTTCAACGTCATGCACGTGCTTGCAGCGGTGGACTCTTGCCGTCCGCATTCTCTCTCAGAGTAGACCTAGGTACTGAGCGCTGAGGGTAAGAAATCAATCATTCGATGAGCGCGCGCAGTCGCGGCGCTGATACGACGCCTGCCGTTAGCGGTCACGTGAGCGCAACCGAAAGTGTTGACATCGACTCCAAGATCGTAATTCTATCACAGTATCTACCATCATGTCGAAAGCCTCCCAACCCGAGCTTAAGAAGGTGAGATTTCCTGTCTTACACACAGAATTACGAAGTCACTTACAGTAATCGCACTCTTAGTTCATGGACAAAAAGCTGTTCATTCACCTTCAAGGAGGTCGAAAAGTCAGCGGAACCCTTCGTGGCTACGATCTTTTCCTCAATCTTGTCATCGACGATGCGATTGAAGAGACAACTCCCGCTCAAAAGCATCCAATTGGCACTGTTGTACGTTCCCAGGCTTATTTTGAAATCTGATATCCCTTCATCTCTTCACTTTACACTTTCCCAACAGGTCATCCGTGGAAACAGTGTAACTTCAATGGAAACATTAGAAGCTATACGACCTTGATAGTGACTGCGAGATTCTTGGCGTGGATACTGCTGCTTTGTCTATTGTTGTTGATTCTTTGAGGTTTCCCAATGTGCGTTGTTTTTGTACCCCCGATTGCCCTCCCCTGAAATCTGAGAAACAGTTTGTACATTTAATATACTTCGAATGTAATCGCATCAGTCGGTTAACACGGCGCATTTCATTGCGTAGCAAAGGAAGCCAATGGTCTCTGAATACTCAAATTAACTCGATACACACATTCACGATCATTAATGGTTATATGTCGCCTGCAAACGCGCTTTCACGTACTCCCCCGCCGTGGTGACTTCGTACTTCAATGGACGCTCTGGCGAAACACATCCAGGAATAGGCTTTGGGTTTATCAGAAGAAGTTAACCAAAGCAACATTCTCCCACTCACGTCTAGCCGTACATTATAATCTGTTCCGAAGAACAGTGGGATGGAGTATCTCCGAACCCCGTTGCGGTTGATGGCACGGTGGACATTGGATTTGAAGATGTCATCTATGACGCTGGATTAAGCCAGGAGAATTACTAGCAATGAAGACCTAACTTGTCCAGCGCGCAAACTGATCTCCAAGGCTGACTGTCGTTTAGCCTCAATCACAGCTGATGTAGGAGACGAGCGCTCTCACTTGATGACAAGTGTCCCAGGGATCGGAGGCGCGTTGATCCATTGCTTTTTCGCGTTCAACACTTGCAAAGCTTGTATCCCAGGCTCCTGCCAGAGAATTGTGAAACACTGGAAGGAAAATGTTCATCCGGCTGGCTCAGGATTGAAGCGGCGCAGGCGAACCCATGACTTACCTCCCAGCTGCGGTGAGGTGTTCACAGATGACTTATGTTAGTCCCCGTGTGACTTGAGGTAGAGAAATGAAAAGTATATGCCGTACTCTGTATGGGCGCCAATACCGATAACTCTTTCGTTCACGGGTCCAGTTTGGGGTGGATAATGGAGAAGCTTCATAAGGGCTGCGGAGTGTTGTGTCTGGATGATTCAACACGGTGGAATCATAGATAGAAGCCTGAGCATTACCTTGTCATCGAAGAATGTTTCTGGCAAACCCAGTGCCGATGCAAATAGAGGAAACAACGATCTTCCGAGCTTGGCCGCAGCATGACTGAAGGTTACCGTCGAGGACGGGTCCTTAAAGAGAGCGATGATGAGGGACGTACTAATATCGCAGAGCTGCCTCCCGAAAAAGCGGTACGCTGTCCTCCGGTGGCCAGACATTTGCACCTGCCATCACGCCGTCCTCATACCGTGCCTCGCTCGTCCCTTCGAGTGCTTCCCATCCGAATTCGAAGCCCTCTTGCATATCGCCAGCACCATATGGGTCATTATTCCCACTCAAAAGTGGTGAATAGCCTTTGAAATTAGGTGTTTTCTTGTTCTCAATCTAACGCATTATCATGTGTCTACAAATCAGTGAGGTATAACACCGAGCCTGCTGCAATGCTACACACCCTCATCTTCGTTTCCAGTGGTAAGTCAAAGAACTTTTTGGCCATGGCTAATGTCTCGCTGATGATTTCCTCCTGAATTCCGTGATTTTTTACTGTGAGCCAAAGGAAACTGTAAGCACAATTTCCGGATTGGCGGATCCATGACAAACAAACGTCTAAGGTCGATACGCACTGTAGAAAAACCCGACCCTCATGCATACATCCTTGATCTCTTGTACGAGATCAGCACGTTTGGAGGGACCACCAGACTTAACGTCCTTCAAGTCGCTTAAATCGAGCCACGAGGTCAGATACTAGCGGATATAACAGGGGAGGACTCAGCTCGCACATGACAGGAACCTCTTGGAATGCCGTATCCTTCGCTAGCTCACTTTCGATGAGGCTCATGGGTGTTGAAAGAGTAAAAGGAAGGTCACACATCAGGTTGGACGCCAAGTCAATAACGCTAATCTTGCACTCAATATCGGTGATCACCTACATCATGTAACACTCGACTTCTATAGAGTAATCTGGAGGACCTAATTGGAACAACAATCTGATCAAGTATGGAACCTATCGAGTTCACAGCTTGCACTGGATCTTGCTAGTATGTAGCCCACAAACCATAGAAGTCCTCCCGCAGGACAGGTATGAGACAGGTTCTCGCGTTATGAGCGGGTCCAGGTCGACTCAACATAGACGACGAGAGGCTTAGTGGGGACCGGACCGGAAGGCTCCTACAGGACAGTATGTAATGTCCTCGTGAGAAATTGATATCACTTTCGTCATCGTCGTTGCTCAGTCAAACCGGGCGCTCCGTTATATTGCCCCTAACTAGTAACTCTTACCGGTCAATCAACAATTGCAATGGCAGCCAAGTAGACATTACCGCACTGTCCTCGAAAGCTTGCTGATTGTAACCGCAGGTCTCTTGCTACTTGTATATTCTGCAAGATCATCAAAGGTAACAGTCAATGCGCCATGATCTCATTTCGTGTTCGTTGAATTGAAGACTGTTATCCACAGGGGAGATCCCCAGCTACAAGCTGATCGAAACACAGTACACGTTCGTGTGGCTCCGAAAGCGGTCTCTCCTATTTTAAGACATCGACTCCGATTACAGTTACTCGTTCCTCGACATCGGCCCATTGTCCAAAGGCCACGCTCTGATCATCCCGAAACGTAAGCGGTCTTGGCTTTGCAATGCCAACAGCTATCATTAAATGCCAAGCTCGTAGACCACGGCGAAAAGCTGGCCGACATCCCTGATGAATACTTGGCTGATACACTCCCAATCGCGAAGAAGATTGCTATTGCGCAAGGCGTAACCGACTACAACCTCTTGCAGAACAACGGCAGGAGGGCACATCAGGTAACAATTGTTTCCTCATTGTCTTTCGAGCTATCATTCACTGCCAAGCCACTGTAACAGGAGGTCGATCACGTCCATTTCCACGTCATCCCAAAGCCCAACGACACTGAAGGACTCGTTATTGGTTGGCCTGTTCAGAAGCCTGATAAGGAAGAACTGCAGAAGATTTTTGATGATATCAAAGGTCGTCTGTAACGGCTGTGTCATGGATTGATCATGGCGCCAAGATTCTTGGTAGTGTAGTATGCAAACAAACACGGTTTTTCAAGGCTACGGTCGCCCGATCCTTTGCGTGTTATGGGTATGCGCAAGCTCACCTCGTGGCATAGCCGACGAGAAACATTAAACCGAGAGCGCATTCTTCTCGTTATTATCGAGGCTGGATTCACGCACATCGTCAATTTTTGAGTATTGCTCTCAGGGTTACTGAAAGACGAGGGTGCTTGGCACCGAGTTCATACCCGATTGTTGCGGCTCAGGCTGGTGAATACTTCTTGGTTTTATGACAGATTTGGAGGCGAGCAGCTGATTTCCTCCTGCAACCGAGAGCAGTACGCGGAGAGCGTATGGGAGATTTGCTTCAAGGAAGTTACCTACCGTCAAAATGCCAACAGTTCAATATACGTAAGTATCTTAACTGTGGAAGGCTTCTAAACCAGGGTCTACTCCGAGTCTAGTTGATACCAGATTCCGTCTGAGGAGAACCTTTCTGGCCGGAAAAACCGATTAAACGGTGGACTGGCTTTGATGTTCTTTCAATTTTGATTCCACCAATCCACCGTGAGGGGTGCAACCTTGACTAGGAGGCATGGTCTTTTACTCGCGACACTCCTGACTCCTTCTCTCGCTTCCGCCAGCATCAGAGCCAAGAAAACACTCGGACACGGTATTGGTGTGTCAGTCGGTCTTCGTCTTGTTAAAATTGCGAACCTTGACGTTATGCCGTAGCCTGATGATTGTTTTTGACCAGGCGCTTATTATACACGCTAACGATTCTGGATGTTTTCAGGCAACCGGGTTGAGCCTTTTCCCAATCAGTCGGTGATTTGAAACCCAACGTCACGGACATGTATAAAACTTACAGCTTTTCTTTTGCCTCCCTCAGAACTTGACGTTCTGAAACGCAGAGTGTTCCCCTAGTTTCTCTCTCTCTCTCTCTCTCTCTCTCTTTCTCTTGGTTCTGTCATACTACTCAAGTCCTCCCCTTGTCAGGACAATTACCACGTTCTTTGAACGATGGTCACTGTGAACCCCGATACAGCAAGCGAGCTCTCTGAAAGGACCGTTAATAACGAGCAGCGCATGCGGATCCCAAGGGTAAATGCTATTTGCCGCCGGATCCATGGCTGGTCGTGGCAAGCGGTGAGTTCGTGGCTCGTATGTCGATATAGTTCCAAGTTGCTCACTTCGCTCTTCAAGTTCCCGGTGGGCATGGGCACTGGAGCGGTCTATGTTGTCCTTTTTGGATTGAAAGACCGGTCACCGAGCGTAGCCACGATTGAAACAGTTTTCTATTTTTTGAACATGGCATTGTTCTTACTCAACACTATCACGCTCGTCTTTCAAGCTATCCGTGCGTCCCGTTTCTTGGTCAAGTTTCGCTTGTCAGTGACGTGTGAGGTTTGTCTAGTCTTTCCCCGACAGGCCTACCGACTTTTGACAGATCCTGTCAAAGGAATCTTCGTTCCCTTGATTGTAATCTATTTGTTTTTGATTGCTTGCCAAGCCTCATGTCATCGACAGGTGCTCTCATTCGCGACAATTCTCATTGGAACTATCAACTATGCGGTACCTAGTCATCATGTCGGACCAAGTTTCATATATGTTCTGTTCTGGTGCGCTCTTTTATGACAGCTGCAGACTAGTCGCCCAGGACCTCATACTTGGAACAACGCACAGGGTCTACGTTACTTTTGCATTACTGACGTGCTTCCCGATGTTAATGATTTGGTTCAACAAGCCCCATGATATAGCACACTTTACTCCCGCTTACGCGTTCCTGGTAAGCCCTTTTCCACAAATTCGGACGAAAATAATCGGTTCTCACCTCTTTATTTTCAGATCTTCCCCATGGTACGCAAATCAATTGAACTCCAAGATCTTAGCTCGGGGCCCAACATAGCTGCTTTAGATGCTTGTCGGTGTTGTCGCTTTCAACGTTTTGCGCGTTTTATCGCCGGAGGATAACAGAGCGTTGGGAGTCTTATTGGTGGGATATTTCTTCCAAGGTAAACGGAAAATATCATTCATCTCCCTCCTTCGGCTCAATTCTCAATTCCTTGTTCAGGTCTTGGCTTCTTCATGACCTTCTTCTACATCTGTATCTACATCATCCGGTGAGACAAGTGCTTGTTCTTGAAAGGAGGACGAGTCGCTAACCAAGCTATAAATAGAATCATGATGACTGGCTTTCTGGAGGGTCATCAAGCCAATGGCGCTTTCGTTGCTTGCGGACCACCAGGGTTCACTGCTCTGGCCCTGATCAAGCTGGGCAGGCTCTCTCAGCAGATGTGGGCTCATTTTTTTCTGGTTATGCTCGATTACATCCGGAAGACTCATACATTGATCCAGACTTGCACACCACAATCTTGTTTCTCCTTCAGCCGGGGAAATTTGGTATGCCAGTAGTGTAATGGGAGGTCTGCTATTGTTCGGCCTTGCCGTGTTTTTCTTCATCTTCGGGGCTTTACCTTGGTGGTTCAAGGTCCACAAAAATATGAAGGAGATCCTCGGATGCTGGGCGCTGACTTTCCCAAATGGTTGAGTTATTCATGGTTTCTATCCCACTCTTGTAAACTAATGTTTTCATTAGTTGGCTGGATTGCTACACTTCGTGAATTAGGCGATATCTTTCAGCTCCGCGGATTCTACGTCCTTCATTTGATTATGGCCATCGCTATGTGCATCACTTGGGCCATCTTATTCGTCTTGACCATCATAGCCTTTTTCAGGGGAGCCATCTTCAAGTCTCCACCGGAGGTCGTCGTCGAAGATTCCACGCTCTTGAAGCCCGAACTTGAAGAGGAAAAGGGCGGAAATCCATCATTCTCTCCTCCCTCTCCTGTTTAAATCCTTTTCCTTCTGCGTTAGCTTTTTGTCCGTTATTTCTCGTTTTTTACGAATGCTGCTTTTTCTGTTGCTGTCGTGTTACATAGGCTCTTTTGGTCGCTCCTTTCTCGATACCCTTATCCTCTAGATTCATTTAGAACTCAATTACGATACATTTCTTTGATGTTTAGAATTGGCATTTTCTCGATCACAATCTCTTCGTTTGTTCCCCATTATGGGCTTCGCATCAATCTGAGATGCTCACTTCCGGGACTCTGTTTCTTGCACATATACACCTACAACCTGCATTTGACACACTCCTTATCATTTAGAGTATATATAGATACACATAGTAGATCACTAATCGTATATTTTCATTTTAGATGATACCAAATGAAGGTTACTGTGCCTCTAGTAAAGCTCTTGCGCTTGGGATGACACCATGCAGTTCCTGTGTCATCTCTTACGAAGTCAGGTAGATCCTCCCACGTTTCATTAAAATAGCCGACCAGACGCACCGCTTCCGATGTTAGCAGACGTCTGTGACGGCAAACTCCCAGGAGCGACTTGCACTGCTCTGAACATGGCCACATCCGATGAGGTAGACCCAGAGCTACCCAATTACGCTGAAATAGCAGGAGATACAGCTGTAATAACTTCTGCCAATGATAATCCGACAAGCTTAATATCGACTTCACCGTGGAGGTCGGAGTTCAGGACAGGCTTACAAGATGAGACCGGATATGCGTGGCTGGTGCTTCGAGTAAAGAGCCGATCTCCTAATGCGAAGAACAACCTGTTTTTTGTCGAAGGCGATACGATTTCTGGGGTTGTTGAGTTGGACGCCGGGAAGATAAGCTCGGTGAAGACCGTTTTTATTGAGGTAGGTAGCTACTTAGATCCCGGGGCATTTGAGTTGCTCATCTTTTGCAAGATTCAAGCTGGAACTACGGCTGTTGGGCAGGAGGAAGAGAGATTCTTGTCGATGAAAGAGTCGCTTTGGCCTTCGGCAGAAGGCGACAAATCATCCACAAAGTTGAGAGGAGAGAACGAGTGGCCCTTTGAATTTGTGCTACCGAAAGAGGTCGAAGTCGTTAGCTCACATGGGAAACGAGGGTTGTACCAGCTGCCACCGAGTTTTTCGGAGAGAGCAAGTCCCGCGTACTTGGACTACAAGATCGTAGTTACGGTCAGAAGGGGCGCCTTTCATGTAAGCCAAAAGTGAGTAGTACCGGGAGCTTTAGTTGAGGGCGACACATTGAGCAAGAGCAACAAGATTATCGACAACATTTGTCTATCAGCCAATTACGTATCCAGAATCACCGCCAACGCCGTTGATGAGACTTGCATATTCCGAAAGGAGCCCAATACCAAGCCCCAAACAGGATTCAGAGGGGTGGAAGGCGTTGCCTAGGCTCGGGTTTGAAGGTGTGTTGTTTGGTGTGAAGAATGTGGAAGTCAGAGTACAGGTGAGCTGATCATCGCACCCAATAGGCTCGGCGACACTGAGTCAAAGCAGCTGTCCCTTGGGAAGCCACTACAATACGCACTAGGTTCTGCTATCCCACTATATCTTGAGATTGAGTCCGAGGACACCCAGGCACTTGATGTCTTGAGTATCCCCACAGCAGCTCATGTTTATCTGACGAGAGCCATGACGACGGGTTCTGAAGCAACAGCGCAGAACCCAGAGAGGAGAAGCAACAATTTCTTCACAGTTGCTTTAAGCCGAGGGTACTTCTGGAGCGTCGACGAACCGGGTAACAGTCAGAATAGGAGGACTCTGAGTGGAGAAATCGACCTGGAGGTGAAGTTCAAGCCATCATTTGTCTTTCCGAGGCTTTCCATCGGGGTAGGTCTTTCTAAGTTTTCTAAGTAAAGCGTTTGAGCCCCAAGTCTTCTGCATAGTACACGGTTGATTTCGTCGGGTTTGAGGCCACAGGATGGAATGGCAAGAGTCGGGGTCTAAAAGGAGCACCTTTGCTGTCTGAACCCGTGAAAGTCACTTCGAGGCAATTGGCAGGGGTTACGATGCGGTCGAATGCACCACCAGGATATCAGAAACCAACGGTCGATTTCAACAAAAGTTTAGGTTATTTGGAAAATGGAAATCAGAGATTTCTACACCACGGTGGATTCATGTAGCAGCAGCCTTGTCTATATTGCGACAGTTTCTCTTTTGACTCTTGTGCTTTTGACAGTACTAGTCATAGTTCTGGGGTCAAGTTCTCGAAATTCAAAGACTGACCGAGAAACCAGCCAAGCTGGGCACGGTGCTTTGATGCAATCACAGCAAGTTCCCACGATGACATAATCAAAATCTGCCTTTGTTGTGCGGAAGCTCATCTCAGCGATCGCGATGTGGCTCGGCGCTTTCTGTCATCTCTCCTTTTACGATGTCGACCAACGGCAAGTTTTTAGTGGGATCGGTCCTGGAAAGAAAGCCAAGCAAGCCTGCTGTCCCACCAAGACCAATCAATTCGACCTCACTTGGATTTCCTTCCGTACAACACCGGTCCAAGAGTGCCTTTGCTCGGAGCATAGAGGAAGCTCGAAAATCCGTCTACGCGGGTAAGGACACGCGACCTCAAGCACCTCCCATCGTAGTTTCCAGTTCGTCTACTTCTACAACCTCGGATGTCCAGCCGAAGCAAATGGACGTGGATGACTGGAGAGAGAAGATGAGTACAGAAAATGAGATACGTGTAGCAAATATGACAGATGAGGAACGCGAGGTAGAGAAAAGAGAGATAATAGAGCGCTTTGGTGTTGGGATTGGGGATGTATTAAAGCGTGCACGACTGGCTCGAGAGAAAAACGCTGCTAAAGACTCCTGGCCGAATCATAAACCTCGACCTCCACCGCCTCCATTGGAGGCTGATGCTGAAGCCTTCAAAAGTCTATCAGAAGGTGGGCTATCTCAACCACTTAATTCTACGAGCGTGATATCTTACGCTTGAACCTGGTTAGTGCCAATCTCTGAGGAAGAGCCTGCTCCCTCACGACCTAACGGACGTGGTAAGCTTCACAGTTCCTCTGAGAGTATTTCATTCAACTTACCTATTGTCTGCAGGATTCTCTCCACCACCTGCTTTGTCACGACCTCATTCACGGCCCTCTAGTCGGATGGACCGTAAATTGCGTTTCGCCGAACTTGGACCCAACGATGTTTTCGTCTACGAGTCTGCTCCTCCATCCCCCAAGAGGAAACCACTGGCCCTTCCTCCAGCGGTTGACGATGGAACGGCAATTTCTCTTGGCCAATGGCATGGTAAGGTGGCGCCAATAGAGACACAACCCATTCCACCACCTGCCCAGCCAGATGCCCCTGAAATTGCCGGAAAGGACCAGGGTGCTCCCAAGGCTAAAGTGGAAGAGCCAGAAGAGGGCACCTCGGAATACATACGCCGACGATACTTCCCCGCCGCTCCTCCTAATGATCCTAACCTTGCTTGGATGCGAGGAAACCCCTTGCCTGAGCCTGCTGATCAATCCTCGACTTCTCTGCGTTTTGACCTCCATGGCAATGTCATTCCTCTTTCCATTGCAACTAAACTTCCGACACACCTGGGTCTGCATCATCATGCTGAAGGCTCGACGGCAGGATACACTCTGGATGACATATTTCTGTTGTCCAGGTCGACCGTATCGGCGCAGCGAGCCACCATGTTGGGTGTATTGGCTCAAATCGTGCTTAATTTGGGGGAAACGGTAAAAGGAGAGTCCCTTGGCTTAAAGGAGCTGATACCTAAGGCAGAGGAAATTCGGAAGCGTGTCATGGCCGCTGGTGTTGAAGCAATGAATGAGAGGGGTAGCGTTGGAGTTCGAGCCATTGAGGCTGTTTGGGCATCCATAGTTGGCTGGAATGAGGTCACTATGTATGTGGAGGGTGTTGAGTTGCAGCAGGATTCTGATGCAGCTATCTCGTCTCTCCAGTTGGATTTCTTCCTTCCCCAGATCGCGACTGCTTTATCCCAAGGGGACGTCCTCCCAGAGTCGTTGACTCAACTACTTGCCATTCTCCACCGCTTAGCGCAGCAGAGCAACACGATTGCTGAGACCATCGTCCAGATGCCGAAACTCCTAACCAGCGTGTTCCAGGCGCTGCTTCTTACGCCTATCCCACCCAGAGAACAAGGCCCCCTCCCGGAACCCGCAGCTCTTCAATTCCTCATCACACTAGCAATGGCCACCCGATCGAATGCGGAGACGCTCAAAGAACCCGCTGACGCACTTCTCCGTTTTATCTCATTACTCCCACCATCATCTCCCTTCCCTTTTGCTCTAGCAACGAGCCTATTGACGCTTACTCTGCGCTTTTACCGTGTTCTGGCATCGTACGGCCTTTATTCAAATATTGCAACAGTAGCCATGGAGCCATTCTCTCGACTGAGCCAATACGTTTTCTCACCCTCTTGTGAATCACAAGCGCTCAGGATCGCGTGGTTGGAGCTGCTGAGCGCATGGACAGTCTGCGCTATCGATCCGCATAAGACGACGCCTGATCATGATATCCTGTGGAGTCAAGTTACAAGCTGGAGCTGGAAGGATGAGATAGCTCAGTTCGCTGAAAAGTTGGGTGATCAAGAGAGTGATTGGAAGGCATGGGGAGCCGTTTGGAGGGCTGAGGCACAGTGGTTAGAAGGCTGCAAGATAAATGGTGTAAAGGGGGGTGAGAGCGAAAGAACCGAGTTCCTACAGAGTATAGAACCTACATTCCATGATGGATCGAGAGGTCGAGTTGTCCTTGCGGTTGTCTCTGCACTGCAAGAGGACTTAGAAGCCGAAGATTTGACCAACGACCTGGAGCGTGCTGCCTTCCATGCAAGTTTGCTGGGTATTGCTGTCCAGTTATGGTTAGCTTGTTTACCACCGCATATTGAAGGACCTCTAGAATCACCTCCATTCGAGCTTCCTCTCCCCGCAATATCTGCTATAGGCGCGAAACTCGTTGCTCATCCACTGTGGGATAACTTCGGTTCAAACGAGGTGACACCCCAAAATTACGTTCATGCCCGCCAGCTTTCTGGGTTCCTTGCCACATATCTGACATTATCAAGAAGACTTCCGGGCATATCAGAGGAGTTATGGGTAGCCCAGGCGCTGTCTATTCTACTGAGACTTATACCCAGTGACGAAGACTTTGCAAGAGGTATTGTCGACCAGCTGTTGGATCTCGTGACCCCGGAGTGGGTGAATCAGCGAAATATCGCTTTCCCGACAATTATTTGGGAAAGAGGTGGATTTGGGATCCTTCGACCATTCCTATCCCATACAATTTGGCGAAACAAGGCTTGTCGTGTTGCCCCGCTCCAAATTACCCCCAGATCTATCGCCACTTCTTCGACACTTCGATTACCTATGGTCTCACGTTGCAAAGAATTTGGTCTCCCTTTGGACCAGGACTGGATGTTAACGTCTCTCGACCATCTCCTGCGTTCCGCTGATTCAGAGGTGTTCAAGAGTCTGCCCGATGGCTGGGATTCCTCCGAAACCGAAATAACTAGAGCGACCATATTCTTCGCTAATCTCAGCCGAAATGCTCTTGCGCGTTTCTCCTTGAATCAGTTCTCCCTTTCCCGCGAGGAGGTGGTGTTTGGTTGTATGCGAGTTTTCATGCTAGAACACGGTCAGTCAGATAGCGAGTCGTCTGGTGAAGTTTTCAGGGATTCCATAGTTGAAAGGTTAATGGCTCAGATGTTGGAACCATACACATACGAAAGGGCTTTAGTTTCAAGCTCAAGACCAGTTCGTGACTTGGAACAAGTTGCTGCGAGGTTCCTCGGTTCTACACCCCTTTTCCAATTTTACACCGATTTTGTTGGGCTCTACGATGCAATATCATTCTCGGAATCAACTTTCGCTAAACTCCTCTTACCACCCACTTCGACCTACTACGCCTTTGACTATCGCAAACATCTCTGGGTCGACTTCAACCATATACTGAAGACTATACGAACGCCATGCGAACAGGTTCTTTCTGACGATCTCAAAGAGTATATGTATCCCATCGAGAATGACTCGCAGCTAATTGGTGCATATTTACGGGCCCTCCTGAAAGAACCTTTGCAGGGCTTTCTTCGATTGGTCGCTGTTCATCATATCGCGTCCAGTATTTGGCCGGATTTACGGGACGAAGAGTTGACAAATGAGGCTAGAGCGGAGAAGTTGATCAAGGCGGTTGCGGCTCAAGGAAGTATCGAGGTTGTCCGAGAGGTCATTAGTTATCGACAAAACAAGTCAGGCCCAACATGGCTACCCCCCGTATGCTTTGAGTTGGCCGGTGACGTGGCTAGTACGAGACTGGCCTGGATTAAGGCGTTGGGTGATGCGATGGTGATTTCACGTTTGGAGGGATTAATGCTGCAGTTATGACCTGTGCTTGAATTGTATGCTTCTGGTCCGAAAGTTCAATGTCTATTTATGTAGAATGCATCAAGCCTAGATACTATACTAATTAGCTGGTTAGACGCCTAATCACGTCGTTTGTCGGGCTTGAGCGGGAGCGCACATGCTCCGGGGTGACTAAAGTGGCAAATGCTATCTCAGCAAGCATGTCGCAATTTCCAGAGTGTGTAAGCATTCTTGCTCAGCTTCATATCCACTCGAAGGGCCTCAAAGAGGCGAAAGCATACAAAGTCTTGTGCTCCTGATCGTTAACCCAAACTCTATTCATTCCCCGATGCCCGTATTTGATTATGCCAGTTGGCCTCCTACGCTCTCCAAAGTCCAGCTTGAAGAGCTCACTGTCTACGCAACATCTTACGCCCTATCTCATGGCTTGCTCTACCTTCCACCTATACTACCTCTTCCCAAAGTACCGAGTGCTGCGATTCATGCACCATTAGCTCTTTTTCCGTCACCACTACCGAGACGACTGTTCGAGCGAGCGAAGAGGTTACAGAAGATATACAATGTATTGTACAGCAGGGTCGCTTTGGACCAGGAGTTTTTAGATGCGGTGATGGGCGCGGAACATGGCGGAGGGAAAGTCG
>KQ962910.1:139433-173358 GCA_001563735.1 Leucoagaricus sp. SymC.cos
GTGACAGGGGTAGGTAAAGGCCTCCAAATGCACCAGACGTCTGAGGGAGAGATTGCGCGATCAGTTTCTGATCGGCTGAAAGCACGCACGATTCCCTTTTAAGGACGGCTGGCTAAGCGAGACTACTTAAAATCAGCTTCGAGGTGGGTACGTTGGCCCCCGGTGTGTCCAAAATCCAATTTTGGTGATAAGCGCTCACCTGCCGTGATGCATATTGCCTGGTCGGACCAGCATTATGCTCTATGCATTACACCTTGTGATTCCCACTGTACCTCAATGGTGGCACAGAAATCCTAGCATTATGAGAAGTTCTACTGAACTTCATTTGAGGCTATCTTTGGTCTTCACGACGTGACGCCACACGACGATGATCAGTTCAATTGCCGTTAGTTGCATGTGTGCTGATCACTTCTATTCGCTAGCCATGGAAAGAATGGGTTAGGATGAACAAGAACCTCGGGCAACTACAAAGAAATAAAATCACACAAAGCCACTCAAAAACGTAGCTTGTGGTGCCGACGTCCTTTCTAATCCCTCAGGCCTCAGGCCTCTGGGATGGCCAAACACAAGCAGTGCGAGATTCGGGCAACAAGAAGCTACATAAGTCCATTTCCCAAAGCAAAAGGCGTGAGCGGACAATCAAACGCCTAAAGCCCTTCCAGCAGCGCCTTATCTCATATCAACAGAGACTTGCATTGCGTCAAGACTTCATATAATTTACAAAGGCAGACCTATGGGCTCAGGATACAAAATAAAGTTACAGGTCCGAATAAGACAAGAAATCCGCTATGCGGTATCATCGGCACCTGGACCAGCTGGGATATTGCGGCGCCGTTTAGCCGGAGCACGTAATCCCTTTTCTCTTGTCCGACGACCCCTACAAAAGATGTGCTTAGCACGCGGTTGGAACATCCAGTGATCTAAAGCCTCACGGTTTGTTGACAATGCTTTCTTTTCCTGTGAACAAAAAGAGATCGTACAATCCTGCACCTGCCAATGCCCCAAGGAGAGGCGCAATAACAGGACACCAAAGCCAATAGTGACTATTATATGACTCAGTTAATGCCCACAAGAATCGAGAGATGGTTTGCATACTTTCTGAATGTGAAAACCTGAGCCCCATAACCAACCATAGCAGTCATTATACGTGGCCCTAAGTCTCGTGCCGGATTAATGGCATAACCTGTAAACCCCCTTTAACAAACCTGTTGAGTACAAATTAGTCTTTTGATCATACCTGTCTGCATCCCCAATGCAATACCAATCCCGAGAATCAATAAGAACAAGGCTAAGGGAGCCAATCCAGGTGGTGCTGGAAGGTTTCCTGAATCGCCGAAAGCGAGAATCATTACCATCAACACGGCAGAAGTCAAAAACTCCGAGAAAAAAGCCGAAACATTCGTCATATAGTTAAGCTGTATTGGATACAGAGTCAATAAATCATGGAACGCGGAAGAGAGACCACGTAGCAAGAAGTAAAACGAAGACTCACGGCATAAGTGGAGAACAACCCGGCGGTCGTGAGTGTTCGGATGTGCCTTCCACCTTCAACGACATCGATGGCATGAATGTAGTTGGCGTAGATCAAGGCGGAACCAACGAGAGCTCCCAACAGCTGCGAGAACATATAGATCTAATCACCGGGTTTTCAGTTCTGAACGGACGCTATATGAACTACTTGCTCGTACCGGAACCTTCCTCCATGGGAAACCTCGGAAAACGGCCAAAGCCAATGTAACCTATGGTCTCATCAGTTAACCAATTCTGGTCAAAGTCTTGCCAAACGCGGCGTACAGCGGGATTGATATGTCCTCCAGAGATACCGCCTGACACATAAACTCCCATTGCGACGCCAACCCCCCAGCCGAACGCCAGGGATAGCCAATCCTGATAGCGTGTCATCAAATGAAAAGTCTTCATATAGGCTCGATCCAGCAACTTACACCTCGAGGGAAAGATGCTACGCTGTTATTCATTGACAGCACCGCTTGACAATCGACACCATTTCCGAAAATGATCAGGATTGCGGTTCCGATGAATTCGGCTGCAGCCTCTCGTATAATCAACCTGAACGAAGCGGAGGGAGTCACGAACACATTCAACATGAGTCGCCGGATCACCAAAAATAGGCGCTATTGGCGTCGGAAACGCTCACCTATATTTTGACCACCAATTAGGATACTCCGTCAACTGTCCGTCATCATAACCGAGGTTGTCTTGATCGTGAGTATGATGAGCGTAATTATCGTCCGAGTCAATTGGCGTCACGATGATACTGTCATGTTCAGCACTAGCCTTCTCCATGGATCCTCCAGGCATTTTGTCGGTGTATTCGTGTACTCGTGAATAGAGCGTGAGGTCAACAACTACCAGAACAGGCTGGGGTTACGTGGAAGCCGCTTTTGATCAGCTGGTTCAGAGATCAGAGTCCGAGAGGCTGCCCGAACACAACCAGAGGGAGATGCAATAACTTAGGCTGAGTACTGCAAGCCCAATCCACAGTCCTGAAACCACGGCCTTGAAGTACGAGTGTCCAAGGGAAGAAACGATATAAACCGAATAGGTCTGGGGAAAAACAGTGATACCAAAGGGGCGAAGGTACGCTGGAGCTGCCTTCTTCAAGGGAAAGCACTAACGGGTGCCGTGCTGTATAAGGAACTAAAGTTACACCAAACTCGGGCCAGGAGCCCAATGAAAAGCACATGAACACCTTACGAGAAGTCAGATCTATGATCATGGCTTCGTCCGAGAGGAGTGGGTAGTGCTTATTATAAATCGGATGTTTGTATGCTGCGTAATGAGTGATCGAAGGGGAGACCTAGTTCGATCAGTAATGCGTGGGGGATGGTGCATGATGCGGCGCATTGTACTTCTTATTAATGATGGAACCTGTAGAGCGACACTGCCTCAGCCAAGCTAGACAGCTTTGAGCGCAAAATGATATCAAGCAGGTCGCAGATCGTCGAAGTCTGCAGGGTTGACAATGAATGTTAGACAAGGTCAATGTTCGTGGCGAGAAACAAATATTAGAAGACAAACATACATAAGTCGGATCTCTGGCCACGGGGCTCGCGGTTGAATAACTTCTCTGAGTGATCCAAGAACATAAGGAGGTATAGTATAGGAAGTTATTGACCTACCTTCTTCGAGGTGGCTAAAAGTTCATCACCGTGGGTTGAGTGGAGTGTTGGAGGTACTCTGCGGGGATCAGCTGATCAATGCTTCTTAGGTTTTGACGGTCGACCGTGTGGTCATAAAAACCACGGTCCTGAGTGTGTACTTTCACAGCAGTCCGTTTCGCAGCTGGCCGAGTGAATTTCTCGCACATTTGAGTGTAAGATTTTGATTGACGATTCGAACATCAAACCACTTTCGATTTATCATCGTTTATTCTTGAGGGTGAAAAGCAATCTCGGCCGGGAGGACCAAACTCGCGTGCATGTGTGCACGTCTTCTTGCCCTTGCCGAGAAGCCATGAATATTTCGTTCTGATTTCCATCACCGGCAATCCATGAAAGCCGGCCATCCATGAAAGCCGGCCTCACTGCATCCATACGAGTTGTCTTATGCTCTTGTCGGAAATCAAAATGGGTAGGGGGAATCGTCTGTATTGAAGGCGAGAGCTCAACAGATACAGTAGGTCGACACGAAACAGGAGTTGTCGGACAGCGGAACGAACTAACATGACTTGGAGCTGGCTAATGGTGCCCAGTCATGTCGGTCATTTAAGGCTTCAACATCAATTTTCCGATATGTAGATTCAGGCGGAGGTGTGGAGGCGATCGTGCGACCGCGACCTCTGCCTTCTAGATCGACTTTGAAGCCGTTTGCAATCGGAGTGAAGGAGTGCTTCTGACGATCGAATTTCTCGCCTGCCAAGCAATCAGTCTTAAAATGTGGTAAGATAGAAGCAGCTTGACCTTTCAAAGGTGGTTAGTCCTATTGATCATGGTACATATAGAAACAACAACGGATCTAACAAGAGCCCAATCGCTGCTCCAATCGAGCACTGAGAAGATCCTTGGGTAAGGCACCACCGACCTATGCAATCATAATTAGCCGATGTTTAAGCCGGATGAGTAGGCACATACCCTTTTCGCAACTTTCTCGCCTCCAACGTGCCAGCCGCTTTCAGCTATACCCAATATACAATTGTCGACTAAGCGGGTGACGAGTAGCCCAATGCCATACTGTTCGCCGATGAATTTTCGCCATCGCAACAGGTTTTTAAGAAGTTTGACACGTCTAGCCAAAAACCGTTGACGAGCTGGAATGGCTTCTGGATTGAACGGGGACGGTCCTTTCGTCGCAGAATTGTGTTTTCGCAAAAGCTCTTCCGTCTCGGCAGTTACTTTCTGGAACATCTCCGTGGTGGATTTTCTGAGATTCTACAACACTTCTTGGCACTTATAAACCATGTGCAGAAAGCATTGCGAACACACCTGGAGCTTGGCATTCTCTCCCTCAACACTGGCCTCCACTTCCTCAAATAAGTCGATGATCCTACGGATATGATGGTCCGAGTAAACGTCCAGGGCGCCGCTTTCTAGAAGTTTACAGATCCTAGGGATAACAGCGGTAGAGACCATTGAAGCGGCCAAATCACCCTCAGGTCCGAGTTCTTCATCTCCATCCGCAGCACCCGGTCTGGAGTAATCGTAAAGACCTTTATACCATTTGAAGCTGTCCAGACTCCGGTGATCCTGGTGATAAAGCGTGAACCTCAATCGCATAAATGCCCATTCACAGAGTCGGTTTACCTGGATGCAATTCCATCCGACCATTTCCAACCTTGCCCAGAACTCCCAAACGCCAACAACACCCAACCCGCCCCAAGCGTTAATATAACTATCGGCGTATTTCTCTCTCCAAATGCTCCATCTACCCTTTCCTGGATCGCGGAATTCTTCCGCCCTAACGTCGGCCAGCACTTCTTTCTTCCGATAGACGAGCGACTCCACGGCTTCGACGTATGCTTGTTCATCAGAAGAAGGTAAAGACGAATCCGTTGAATAGCCCTCCTCGTCCCCCTCGGTTTTGCGTTTTGCCAAGCGGGTTCGTCTTCGTTCCAAGCGTGCAACACGTCGTTCGCGTCGAAGCACTGCAGCCGTGGGTTTAGGTATAATTCGACCGAGGTCATCGACTTCTTCGGGCTCAGTACTGGGCGGCTCAGGGAGTGAGCCGAGGAATGACGAAAGGTCGTCGTCATCTTCTGCTTGTCGCCGTTGGTTGATAATGTCGCAGCGCTCTTGCAGAAGGGACAACTGATCTTCTTCAAGCTTCTCTAACATGGGGTACTGATAGAGGCTCAGCGACCAAAGCAAGATTTATCTAGTTCAGCTTACCTTTTCGTCAAGGAAGCCAGCGATACCCTCTACCCATTCCCGGAAGCTGTCGAACCAGGCCCGCTTCTCCTCGGCCTTCTCAACCATCTCTCGCATCTCCAACTCTCGCTTGTCAACTGACTCCCGCTCCAAAACAATGTTGTTTAGTGCTGCAGTATTACTAGCGTGAGAGGCTGTAATTTTCGCCATCTGCTCACTTAATCGAGCAAGAGCAGGGGTAAGGCTCGGAAGGGGAGTAGTAGTAGGAACTGGACAGCATTGAGTACATGGTCTTCCAATGGGAAGGTGTAAACTCACTTGGTGCGGGCTTATAAACTTTCTTGACCTGAGCGGGTGTCGGCTCGGGTGTTCGGTGACCACCCCTTCGGAGCTGCTCTTGTTCCCACTCCGTTGTTTCCTCATCTTCTTCCTCACTTGCATAAAGTCAGTGAATTGAGTCATTCAACATATAACCAACCACATACGCATCCGCTATTAAGTCCATCATTGCTTCCCTACGGTCAGCAGCAGCCTTCTTTCTCGCTTTCTTGCCAAGTGCTATGCGTTCTTGTGCACTGGTATATTCGGCAAATTCTATGTCATGATCATGTCAGTCCAGGAAGCGATAAACGCGTGTATCAATGAACATACCGTCGTCCCCTTCGCCGAGTTCATCCTCTTCTCGGACTAAGCGAGACTCCGGATGGGGTCCCTGATCGACGTCTTGACGTCGAGTAACACTGAGAGAAATGAAGTCTTCTTCTGCTGTTTGGCCCGTTTTACGAAGTCGCTCGCGTCGTTCTTTCGCTGCCTTGATCGATGCTTCGGAGTGGATCACAGTCGTACTATCCTCTGAGAATCAGTCAGTATAGATTCAAGAGAGAGGGTGATACACATACCCATGTCAATGTCAACAATTTGCATGGAGGAATCATAATCACTTGGCGTAGAGACAGTGTCATTGTTTGCGGCTGGCCGGGCAGATGGGGTGTTGGCTTTCAGTTCGTTGAGATATGCCTGGTCATACTTCGGTCCGCTGCTTGGACTTATAGTGGCCCGATCCAAATTCAATGGCACTGACCTGCATTAAAATGAGTCAGTTAGAATCTCAACTTAGCAACTACTGGGCCTGTTACTCACGATGGGTGCTTTCCGAGTGCAAGCTTGCGACTCAAACTGGATTTCTTGACCTGGAAGACCTCCCCATCCCCTTCCTTACATTAAAATAAGCAAATCAATATATGAAATTACAGGTACCGAAACTCACCTCATCATCACCTCCAAAACTCAGCTTCGACTTTGTCTTGGTATTCTTCTTCGCCTTATTCTTCAACTTCGTCGCCAAAGTGCTCGGAGATTCCTCAGAGACAGCATCCTGTTCGCCATCGCCATCCTTGCGTTCTATCTTCGCGCCCTCAGGCGAAACGTCGCGTTTCCGCTGCGCCGGCTTGGACTTTGTCCTCTTGAAGATGAGTGGTGGAGGCGAAGTCATGCTTGCCAAGACCATGTGCACGTGACTTTTGCATGACGTTTCGAGAACCGTGATTTTCCCACGGCATTCAACCTCGTTAATTGCCATGTCTGATACAGCACCGGCGCGACCCCGACCAAAACCTCGTCCCCGTCCCCGCGCTGTTCCTGCTCAAAAGTCGAGCGCTGGTGATGCCTCTGGTACAAATAATGGTGCTTCAAGCACTATATCTCTTGGCGAGATCCAAATTGACGATTGTGACGACCTTTTCGTCGTCAATCGCCGGCGGACAAAGGAAACTTGGAGGAAACTAGATGAGATCAACGAGGGTACGTTTCTATGTTGTGTGTCATTCAAGAGACACTACCTGATGCCATGCTTTAGTCGCTGCCAACGCTGGGTCGGATTCTGAAAGTGACACTCCCCGATTGACTCCCAATCGGAAACGCCCAAAGAAAGATGCAACTCCTCAGTGGCGGAAGAATCAAGAAAATATACGGTGAGTTTCCCGTTTTTGCTCACAAGCAAACATACTGATTGACTTTCTTTCCAAGTTTACTTTCAACACAGTCCTCGTCCGATTCTGAGTCCGACCTAGAAATCACTGGCGTTGCAACTCCTGGAAAAGGCAAACACAAACGACAGAAAACTCGTTCCAAATCGCGTTCTTTGACACCTCCCCCAGATCTACCTGCAGCAGTCCTTGCGAACGCTCGGAATATCATCAGGTACGCTTAATGGCCATTAGAACAAAGCCGCGGTTACTGACATTTGTTTCAGGCAAGCTATAGACAGTAATATAGGACGCGCGCCTTCTCCCACAGCTTTCGACGACTTTGACAATTCTACTGATACAGTCGTTCTGGACCCGGAGCTCCAGCGAATCGCCAAATCCGTGACTTCACAAACTACTCATCAGCAATCAGTCCCAAGCCTGTCAGGGAGCACTGCGGAAAAAGTGGAAGTTCATGTCCGATGGCAGAAACATCCCCTCAACCCCGGTGAACACGAGCCTTTGTTCAAGTACAGAATGGGCGTGGTAAGCACATGTTCTAATGCTCATAAGTGCTTGACGGATGATTGATGTTTCTCAGGATGAGCCATTTAGAGATTTGTTTGAATGTGTTGCGGAAGATGCTCAAGTGCTTGTGGGCTCTCTGGTTTTGAGCTACAAGAATAAGCGCATATTTCCCGCAACGAGACCCGATTCTTTTGGAATATGGGGAGGACTAATGGAGCTCAGTGAGTTTTACCGTTGTATTTCTCTGCATGTATGCGATTAACAACTGTACAGCTGCTTGTCATCAGAAGACTTACGACTTTATACAACAACAAGCACGCGAACTCCGACAGACTCGTAGTCCCGTCGCGAAGAAGCCGACTTACAATACTAACCCTGTCAATCCTGCGGAGGAAAATGTCATCAATATTCCTTCTGACGATGAAGATGCCGATGACAGTGATATCCACATCACAACGCCTCATCAGAACAACACTTCGGAGACGCCAGCTGCTGAATCAAACTCATCCCCGCCAAAAGCATCCCAAGAGTCTGACGCCGGGTCAGAATCCGACGTTGCGAAATTCAAGCTCGTTTTGCGGTCTAACAAGACTGCGAAAGACATCACGCTTATTGTACGACCGACAACTAAATGCGGTGCCATTGTTAAAGCATATATCAAGAAAGCCGGTCTGGCGGAGCAATATTCTCATCTTTTCAACGAAGGCGGGGCAATCGAAGCTCCAGTCCTGCCGACAAGAGGACGAGGAAGGAGCAGGGGCAAGGGCAGAGGTAGGGGACGAGGTAGGGGCAAAGGCAATGTGCAAGCTGAGGCTCAGCCTCAAGCACCAGATCCGTCGTTGCCTGATCCTAGAATTTCTGTCGACGGAGACAAGATGGAAAACGATACCGAAATTGGAGACGCTGACTTGGATGACGGGGACATGGTCGAGGTCGTTGGGCTGTAGTTCCTTGATTTCTTCCCTTACTCTTCTCTCATTTTCCTTGGTCTGCACGTTCGCTTCCTAGGGTTCTGCCTACCACAATATTTATCTAAATGTTCAGGGGCTCGGCAATAAACTCGTCATTACAGAACAGTATTACAAGAGAGGTAGGATACATGCACAGGGGCTAGGCGTCTAAGAAATGCCAGCACTAACTAGGACTACCATTGGTCAATAGCATTCCGCACCAAAATCCGAGCATTATTCACAAAAGCGCGTATTAGTTCGTCAAAGGCGCTCCGTTCGTGTTCCGGAATGTTCATGTCATTTCTTCGAGCTGCTGTCAACTTTAACAGTTCTGATCGCGCAATTTCGATTTCGAGTTCGTGTGATATTTGTGACTGAACCGAAAGATGCGTTATTTATGTCATGATAAGAACATGGAAGGCGGAGGTGTGTTCAAGACGTACTGGTGCTGCTGCGGATGTTGAGGATGCTACTTGAGTTAAGTCGATAATGAATTCTTCATGCGAGTAGCTCAGTCGATCTTTTTTCCGTTTATGCGTAACGGTACCGATGGGGTGTTGTTCTACACTCTCCATAAATCAGTATACGCGTGATTTCCTCTCAGCAATCCAGGTAGAACAAAGAAGCCAAGAACACCCATGAAACAGGGAAAAACTCACTCGGCACCTCAAGATTCACGCTCACTCTCCAATCCGCATGTTGTTTCGGACTGAAGATATTCAGATCTCCAAGTCGAATTTTATGTATACATTCCACGACTTGACCTGTCTTCTCATCTCTCGTCACGCGTATCTTTTCTCTGTCGCTTGATCCAGAATTTGGGTCGAGTGGGAAGAAAGAGTCGACGAGGATTTGGTGTGTGTATTTCAGTGCACTTGCAGGATGTGAAGATTGCTGAGAAGCGGATGTTAGTTGATTAAGTCGGTCGTTGAAATGTTTGTGTTGTTGCTGTTGAACCAATTAAGCTTTGAGTATGCTTAGGGTTTAAAATATCAAGGCAAAGGCGCACCAGAGACATGTTGGATTCAAACCGAATATCAAGTGCGTCTGGCTGAAGGACTTGGCATTATCAAAATTTCAAAATAGCCAAAGCAGCCGCCACGCGATACAGCACCACCGCCACGAACACAATCAAGTTGCATTAAACCAGACAAGCCAAATCTAAGCGCAGAAAAACGGAACACATACTCGATTCCACAAGCACAGGCATCTCTAACCGTCTCTCCGAAGTTCTCTCCTTCAATATACCAACCTTCGCTTCCACCTCAATTTTACCAGGAGGATAACCGGGAGAAACGACCATGATCATATGATGCACGAAATCCGCAATTTCTTTGATGAATTCATCCAATGGCTCGACGCCAAGAATTGACAAGGAAAGCGGAGGTAGAGTCCCACTCGTGTCGGCATTTGGCGAATGGGAATGTTGTGGGTGGCCGGACGATGTAGAGGCGGATTGACTGCCGTTGGTGCTGTAGGAATCCATGTCTGCTGGACGAAGTCTTTTTGTTGGCGGTGGTGAATCTGTACGAGTGACCGAGGAGGATGGCAGAACCATGCCTTTTTAGAAAGAGGTGAGGAAAGAGGGTGATCCCGAGGCTATTGAGTTGAGCGCTAAATTTGTCCAAACCGAATAACAGATCACGGTGCGTGACCGTGGCCATGCATCCCTTCATCGTCACGTCGGAGTCGTCATGCATCGTCAAGGTAATAGTCGAAAATCTCAGCGGAAGCCCAGAAGGAAACTTAACGCGCAGGAGTGGTTATAAAAATGTGTATTCAATCGGGATTAAGGTAGGTTTTAGTGGATAACTACTTTCAACCTGGCACTCCAACCCATTCACGAATCGAAGACAAAGTGGACGCCAACCTAAATAACAGAGAGTGAGTGGGAAAACCTTAGACTTAAATGAGAATGAGCATACCTTGTGGGCGGGGCCGGAAGGAGAAGGGTCGTTGAGTTTTTGGGTGTCGAGGGCGAGACCGAAGGTGGCACGAACACCAGGGCGGAGAGACTGACCGTAACCAAGAGCGAGGACACCGGCGTTGTTGATCTTAGCCTTCACGAAGGAAGCTCCATCAAGATAGCTAAAAGGGAGTCGTCAGCACTTAGGCTGAGTGGGCCGAAAGAGGACGCATACGTTTTGGAGCCGACCTCAAGGACAACACCACCGTGGGTGGCCTTGGAATCATAGAGAGCCTTGGCACCGGCCTCAGTGTCGCGGCTGACACGGTGGTAGTAGCTGGCAGTGAAGGTGTTGCCACTGTTGAGGGCGTGGAGGGTGACTGCGTAGTCAGAGGCGTTGTAGCCAAGGGCAGCAGCGAAGCGGGTGATGCTGCCCTCAGTGACGTTGTAGGCGGCCTCACCACCAAAGAGGAATCCGTCACGACCAATAACAGCATCGGCGGTGAAGGTGGGGCCCTGAAATACAAGGTCAACCAGATGTTTCCGAACTGGAGCTTTCGGAACGAACCCTGAAGACATCGAGGAGGGCGCGAGAGTGGAGACCAGACTGCTTGAACACAGCGGTTAATGAGGCAGTCTTGGTTCCCTTCTCTGGGGCAAGAGAGGTATTGAGGTCAACTTTGACACCCTTGGCAATCTGGTTTTCGATTTCAACGGTGTTGCGGAGAATGTTAGAAGTGGTCCAGGCTTGGGTGAAAGTCAAGCCGTGCTTGCGGTCAGTCCACTTGGCCTCAATGTCGCCAGAGATGGCATCAGTCTTCGGGTCACGGTTACCAGTGACCTTGAAGGCGACGTTGGAGGGGGTCTGAGTCTTGACTTCAAGCGAAGAACCATGGAAGTAGTAGTCCTTGCCAAGCAAGTCGTTGGCGGACTTGCCGAGATCCTAACGAGCATGCTTGAGAACCGAAACTGACCCAAGAACGTAGATACACGCGTACCTTCCAGGAGGGGGGAACGGGCTGAGGCAAAGACATGACTGTGGATGAAAAAGACGTGTGCTGGATGAATTTGTCAAAGCGTCCAAAGAACCAGTTATTAGGAAGATACCGTGGGAATCCTATGGGGAAGACCGGTGAACCTGCCATCACCTCAACGACGGCGTAACTAAACTCGCCTCGCTTGCTCAGTTAATCAGAAAAACGCGACTTGCGGCATGGTAATCCGTGTCTGAATTCTACTGCTGCACTAGCTGAGATACCTCGCATGAATTTCTGAACTGTAATTTTTCTCGAAAGTGGTGAGACAAGTTTGCCCGCCACGCTTTTGGCTCCGACGGACTTCCGGAGCTCGGCCCAGGGATTGATGGACTGCACACCGCCAGACAAACGTGCATCTGTCAATCAAATCACTGTTAAAAGCGTTGGCTAATTATTCTGCGAGGGCACAGATACACTGTCTGCACAGTGGCGCCTAAGTGACACTTTACGGAGTCGCAGCACCTCTAATCGCATGATGACATGGACAGCCTAGGTGATAATCTCAAAATTTGAAATTCCATGATCAAGTGCAAGGGATTGCCCCAACGAGCCCAACTCCATCCACATCCGTATCCGCTCCATTCTTATCCGCCACAAACACAACAGAGCCTCGATATGTCCTGCATTTCAAGCGCGCATGTTGATTTAAATGGAGTAAACACAGGAGTCGTCACAAATCATTCCAGGAAATTCCTCCCTCTCATTAACACCAACTTACAAGATCCTTCCTCTGACGGTCTTCCCTCACAACGCCTTGAGGCGTAGAGGACACGAGGCATTAGTACTGTGTATTGCGCCCAAGATCAGCCCCGTGATGGCCAAGTCGCGTCTTTCTCACGAAGACGCGTTGTTGTGCTATGTTGTGGTATAGTTCAAGATTAGGGACGCATGAGTGAAATCACTTTGCTCCCCTTCCTGTACTTCTAGTCCTCCCCTCTCCGTCATGGAGGCTTCGACACTACCAGGCGCGGCAACGGAGAAGAGCGACGTCTTTTCTATCTCTGATCAAGCATTGTCTGACAGGTTGCAATTCATTCAGGAGGTAAGTCACTTTACTGCCAGGGTGTGCGCGGGGTTGCGTCGGCTGGTGGCTTATGCGTTCCGCAGATTGGATTTGGGAATTGGGGCAGCGTCTGGCTATGTCGTCCCAAAATCTCGTCGTCGTCAGCAGATGGCCTGGGGACAGCCAGAGGACAGAAGATCGCAGTCAAACTTGTACACCGATCCAAGACTTCAACAACTGCTGCTCGAGTCAGATCTCTGTATGTTTTGGTCCCTGAGTTCGGGCCTCTGCAGCTCACCAATTGTGTATAGATGGAATGAAATGAAGATTATTAGGAACTTCAAGAACGACCCACATCCGTCGATCATTCCTTTCCATTCTTTCGTCCTTACTCCATCCTATGCTCTCATCACTATGTGAGTCCTCAGGGTCAACTTCGCAGTCTTGATTCGCAGTCTCAGAGTCTCCTCTGGCTGGGTTGATCACGACAACGCGAACAACGAATTTGAGTAACGAGTGCTAAATCAAATCACCATTTCCACAGGACTTATCTTCCCAGCCTTGTGCCTGTAGAAGTGGAAGAATCCAAAGCCAGAGAGTGGTTCCACTTCCTCCTTTCTGGTGTTGAATTTCTGCACCGTCGCGGCGTAGTTCACAACGACATCAAGTATATGTTTCATGCCGTAAATCTGACCCTATACCACTGACCAGTACGTGTTTTACAGGCCTGCAAACATCTTGTTGTCGCACAAGAGTATTCCAGTCCTTGTGGACTTTGGCTTTGCAGAAAAATACGACTTGGATTCACCCACAGCCTTCCATAGTAACCTTTCATATGGGACACCTGAAGTACGTGATAGCTATGCCAAAATTAGCCTGGCCCGCTGAATCGCGCCTTCAGTATCTCTCACCTGAACGCGCTCGTGGACTCTCTCATGACACACGAAAATCCGACGTCTGGTCACTCGGTATTACCTTTTTTGAGGTCCTTGTTGGCCGTACTCCTTTCGAGAACACCGATGGAGAGCAATTGAACACCAAAGAAGACCTTGAACAGTACTGGCAACGCACCCTCCGTGGCACTTGGATCGGGACCTGGAAGATGACCCCGGGGATGGAGAAATTCCTTCAGCGAATGATTACCCCCAACCCCGGCCCTCGTTGTACAGCATCTCAAGCTATGGCTGACAAACTGTGGCGTCCGCGTCCAGAATCTATGAGTGCTCATCGTAAGGGTTCTTATTGAGTTTACGCGCGAGAACCTGCTAACAAGGGTTCATAGGACGCTCCGCCAGTGAAACATCTTCTGTTGTCTTTGAGAAGGACGTGGCTAAGCTTCTGAACATGACGCCGTCCTCAATGAAATCGCCGACAGGGAAACTCATGCTGCTTCCTGGCCTTGAGAGTCCTATGGCCACTTGTAGAGATACACCGTCTCGCGGTCTTACCAAGTCCAGGTCGCAGCCTAAAGTTACCGCCAGCAAAGGTATGTGCTAAATTTAATAATGATCCCCAAACAAAAGTCTAATTATTAATGGTTACATATCAGTCGCGCCCCCAAAGAAGCGTCCACACGTTCCTCCCATTCCCGATCTTTCTCCCATAAAGGCTTCATTACCGGCTTCACCATTAACTTCTGCTACTGGGAAGGAGAACGCCAAGTCAGCCAAAGGAGGTACTACAACTCCCACCAGGCGAGGACTTGGCGTTTTGGCTGCCCGCAATGAAAATGTAGCTCAAAGTGTCAAAACTCCGGTCAGCGGGACAACGAAGGAGAAGCCTAAACCTATCAGCGTTGTCCTAAATAACAGGAGTGTCTCGCGAAGGAACTCTCAGGACGTAAAGGAGACTTCCCTTACTGCGAGCCAGAGAACTGGAAAGGAATCGACCAGCGTAAGGGATCGAGTGAGAGACTGGGAAAGAGAGAGGGAAAGATTGAGAGAGATGGCGAAGCTCGAAGAGATCGAGGGGGAGAGAGATGAGGAGTTGGAAAGAGAAAAGAAACAGGAGAAAATGAAGAAGCAAAAACGGATTTCCATTAAGGAACCTGAAGCTACCAAGGAGAACCATCATGGCATGGCTGCGTTTAGCAATGTCGTGTTGCCCTCGCCTAATATCACCCCACCTTTAACACAAGGTAAGCGGCCTGTTTTGCTCGTTTCGCTCTTTCGTACTCCTACATTGCTCACTCACTTTACCCCTTGTTTCTTAGTTACAAAAAAGATGCCCAACACCGAAACACCTTCCAGTCCCTCGAGTGTGCAAGGTAGGAAAATTGGCCACGCTATCAGAGCCTCAATTGGTGAGCCACTCGACTCCACAATTCTTGTTTTAATAAGGGTGACTGATTTGTTCTCCTCGCTTCTTACAGACAAGACGCTTGGAGTATACAAATCATCAACACTTGGTTCAGTTACTAATGGTCGCTCGACTCCTGCACGAAGCCTCGACATTGACCGCAAGGATATCAGTCCCGAAGTTGTCTCCCCTCGACGGGGAAGTAGTCAACTACGATCCTGGGAAAATGAAGGTAAATTGATATATGAACTCTTTGCACATGGCACAGCCTTGGACGTTTCAGAACGCTGACGATCTTGTGTTTTCCCAGTCAACTCGTCGCTCTCTGTTGTCCACAATGCTGTACAGACTGAGAAAGTGGCTACTGATTCGCGTCAGGATCGGTTAACTCAATGGATGCAAAACGTTGAACGTGAGTTCCGCTCCGAGGCTTTTTAGCTGTTGCGAGGCTTTGTGCTGATAAGCCCATCATAACAGGAGTGGTTGAAGATGCTCGTCAGAATTTTGCTGCATCAGCCAAGGCAGATGCTCCGCTGCCTTCGCTTCCAGTGGCTCCTAGAAATGTTTTGAATGGTCGTAGCACGGGCCGGTCTTCACGTCTTCCTCGCAAAATCCTCGCTGCATCGCAGATTTTTGCAGACTATAATAACAGTCTCATGACTGACGGTTCAAGCTCCGCTAATACGCCCGCTTTAGTCACCTCTGACGCAACGTCCAGCAACAGATCTTCTGTGACTCCTGCTGAGACGCCTGCCACGAGTGTGCCTTCTGCTCCTACCAGCACGGAACCTGCTAAGACGGATTTCATGATCCCCGAGATTCACACGCCTTCGCGACAGAGGAGAGCCACAGTTTCGATGAACTCGCCCGTTTCTATTCACAGGGACGCCGAGATGTCGCCGTCAGAGAGGAGAGAGAAGAGTCGGTTGCATGGGAATTTCCTTCAGCGACGGATCGCGTCGATTTCACAGCTTGAGGCTGAAATCGACAAACGTGAGTCACTGCCTCGTCTTTCTTAAGATATATGGGCGTTGTGTGTGCTAATCAAATACCTCATTTCACTAGCTATCCCACCCGAACCAAACCCACGTCTATCGGAAATGTTCGATAGAAGTATCTTCATCGCGACACCACTTCGTTCTTACGAAAACCTCGAATCACCACACGCGTCTACGGATGACCTGACTTCCTCACCTTATCATGTCGAACCATACCCTCAGCGCAAGGCACCTTCGCCTGATGCGCTACCTGATACGCCTAGTCAACGGAAATTGGAAGGAGTTTATGATCGTTTTTTGATGGCTACTTCCGGCGTCAAGCGCGTTGGAAAAGGCTATCAATCCGATTTCATCCCTCCCCCTCCCAGTGCATTTGGTCAGTCTGGATCTGGATCAAGTAGCGTGCATAGAAGACATAGCAAGGCTTTCTTTGGTGCTTCAAAGATACCGATGCCGCCGCCCATCAGTTCGGATGACATTGCTCAGAACAGGGGTGTATCTGTGGATGAGATGGGTGTTATCTCGTTTGGCCCCGTTTCGACTGATGCTGGGAACATGGAGTCGACTGGACCCTTGTCTGTTTCTTTCATGAGGAAGGCTATCAAAGCTATCAAACCTTCTAGCAAGAATTCAAAGAGGATCTCAAGGACGGCCGTGGCTTGAAGCCATGATTGGTCCCTCATAGTCTACATCTAATGCATCTCCTATCCATCTCACCGCCATGTTTCGTATTTCGTTTTCGTCGCATTGTTTGTCTCGGTTTTTTTTCTCTATGACATTTTCACATCATAATATGTTTATTATTTACCATTTCATCATCATCTCATATAACGACCCACGCTCCCTCGACGACTCTTTCATTAACGTTTCCTCTTCTACTTAAAACCTATTACACGTGCCTTTTTATTTGTTACTTTCGCGCGTCTCCTCTTGACCTGTTGATCTGTTCAACCTGTCTCTATATTGCTATCGCTTCGTCTTCGCACACCATATCAACTAACCCCTTGTTCTTGCTTCGTTGTCCATGTTATCTCTGCTTTGCTTACTCTTTTGATTACTTACTCCATCGGTTCGGTTCTAGGATCATTCAACCATCTTGTGTTCATTTAATTATTACTGCTTGCTACTCAGGTGGAACAGTTTCTCTTTACCTACTTACTGAGTTACCCATCACGATTTTTTATGACCAGTTTTCGTCTGATTTTCTATAGCCCTAGTTTTTTGTCTCCCTCTCCCAGTACCCACGTATCTACCTAGTTATGATCATTGCTAAACGTCTGCCTTACGGAAATGCAAATAATTTTGAATATCTTTTTGACTCCTTTGCACGTTTGTAAGATGTTTGAATGGTTTCCAAGTAGAGTGAGTAACATGAGTTTCTGAAAGCGGGGAACGTGATGTCTATGTGAGAAATTGGATGACTTTCCATAACGTTTTGTGAAGTACAAAACAATAAGCCTTGTTGTTAGCGCCAGTAACCGAGCCAGCCGAGCTGTCAATCTGGTGAAGTCTGCCTTACGGAAATGCAAATAATTTTGAATATCTTTTTGACTCCTTTGCACGTTTGTAAGATGTTTGAATGGTTTCCAAGTAGAGTGAGTAACATGAGTTTCTGAAAGCGAGGAACGTGATGCCTATGTGAGAAATTGGCGTAAAAGCGTTGAGATGAATGTTATCTATGACGTCTCGTCTTCAGTTGGACTGAATTCCCGCCGCCCATATCACAGTGGGCGGCCCGCCCTCAATTCAATCCCGGAATAGATGAAGGATCGAGTGTTGGTATCAGCAGTGTTGGGCTGGCTCCATCATGACAATAAAGCACATAAGGTCTCTCCACTCCCACCTCGTTCTCTCAAATACAAGTAAGAGATGCACTCAAGCCTACTCGGAGGGTATCTGGGATTCGGAGTCGGACATCGGACGTATTATTGATCGCGTAACAAAATGCAGGGCCAAGGTTCCGATCCTCCGAGCCAAATGTCCAAAGAGAGAACTGTGACTCCCTAACGTCTGAGCGCGAGCACGGATATATATACTCTAGGAAAGAGTAGGGAACGCGAACAGCGAGACTGAGACCAATACACTCCTTTTCGTCTTCCATCCGTCCACAATCGTTCCCCTCCTTTCACTCTGTTTGAACAAATCGTCCAGCGAATGTCCGAAAAACAACAAGACCAACAGCAACAAGAGGCGCTCATCGATCCCGACGCTGTTGATCTAGCGACTTCCAGCACATCGTGTCGTATCCTCGTTGTTTCGCCTTCGCCGGTTCAAGCTACAACACTCATCCGTCGTATGTTATCTCTCGACACATGATGCACGTCTCTGTGGTTCATTGCCTCTCTCGATTGTGTTCCTCTCTTCTGCTCAATGCCGTCGCTTTCTGCGTGCCGTTGTTTACGGGATAACCCTGAATGAAACAACTCGCATATAGGCGTACAAGCCTTGGGCAAATCGACTGATGCTCAAACGGAGGAGATAGCCGCGACGAGGGCAGGTGGTAGAAAGAAGGATCTATTGTCCTCTGATCTGGTCAAGATTCCTTGGACTATTGAGAACAAGTACTATTCCGCCGATGTACATTTTGCAGTACATCCAATGCGAGGTTTGGCGCCTTATCTACTACAGAATATTCCCGCACTGATTTTTGTGTGGGCGAGCAATGAGGTAAGTTGTGCTCGCGGCATGGTCGTCATCTGCACTTATTGGTCACGTATGTGCGTGTTGACGATAGGCGTATCAACATCATCTCGAAAGAATCTCTCGTGATCTGGCTGGCCACGAGCCTGAAGTTTCACTCGCTGTACGCGTTAAGGCTTCGCCTGATGAAGCTCCCGAAGAGCCTATCAACGAGGAAAGTGAAGAGGATAATGCGTCTATTGATGAGGTTGTGTCGAGGTTTGGGTTCGAGTATGTTGATGCAACGGTAGATATTACCAATCGCCGAGAAGAAAGGAAATATGAAGAAGAGGATGAGTCAGATGGTAAGCTACATGCTTCCTATAATTTCAGCCGCTGATTCAAGACGTCGTCTCAAACGTAGGTATTCCAAATCTTCCTCGCGTTTTAGACGCCCTGAGCACAATCATGTGGCCATCAATGAAAGGTCGAGACAAGGGCTTAAAACATGGGAAAGGACAAACACAGCGCGACCCTACTCTCGCTGGATGGGGATCAGACGACGGGTTAGACCGCAGTCTGTCATTAGTCAACGACTTGGTGGCAAATTCAAGTTCACAGCTTTCTGCCCAAGCTGGTCGTATGGAAACTGAAATGGAAGAGCTTACTCGGTGGCTAGAGAATGATGTGCGAAATGGGGATCGCGAGGACCCGTGGAAAATGGCTGTGCGTTCAGACACAAAGGTTTCTTCCCCTACGGAGGATAAATTTTTGCCCTCCGCTTCTCTTCGGGAAAAGTATCAAGAGCAGACAGGATCATCAGAACCACCAAACTTTGCCAAATTCGATGACGATTTCACGGTGTTCGTGTCTGCTCCTCCAGCGGAAGAACCCGAAAGAGATTCTGGCCGCTCGACGCCGATCCTCGACGGGGATGAGGAACAGGATGGCCTCAGGCCTCCCGGAGAATTGAGGACGTATAACTCCTTGGGGTCGGTTTCGGACTTCGGAGAGAGCGATGAGGGTAAGGAGACAGCACGCGTAATATCCGACGACGACGAGGAACTGCCTACGCGAGATGAAATTTTCGAGACATCATCGAGAATCTTCGGGAAAGGAGGCAAAGTATCGTCGACGGGAGATTCTCAAGATTCTCAACGATCAGGAAATCGTGGAAGGACAGGAGACGGCGAAACTCAACCTGACGGGGACGATGAATACGACATAGCCCCATTCGATCTGTCGAAAGTCCTCGATGCACTTCAACAAATGAAAGAAGAAATTTCTGGGATGGAAAATGAAGATGAGCGTCGGAAGGCAGCAGCACGCGTCGCATTGGGTTTGGTGTACGGCTTGGAAACAGAGGGTGACTTTTAATCTGGAGGTCGATCATACCGTGGCATGTATTTTCCTTTCTTACGATGATGACAATTTTTTTGTGTTGTGCAGGAGTGATGCAGCATATGCAGCAATTACGTTACCAAGCCCAAGAACAAAATCGAACAAGGCGTACGCGATCATCGTCAAAGGGATACACCTTAGGGACCGTGGGAGAGTGTACCAGGAGTGAGAATGTAATGAAGCCGAAGGATATACCCGAGGAAGCAGAGATTGATGGACCAAAGTCCATCCCACACTTGCATGTCTTTCTAGCCCATCTCGTGCCACAGAGGTCTTGCTCGGTGAACGCCTGCAATCTCTGCTACTACTCTCCATCAACTGACCCCCTCAAATTTCACCTTCTTTCCGCCACTATCTAGCCTAGCGTAGACTTTCCCCAGACCTACTCCTTCCCCCATGGTTTCTCGACCTCCATCGGATCTCCCCCTAGGACCAGAGGGCTTTCGTCCATCATCGATTCAAAGGACAAATTCAAATCCATCCCCTCAAATTCCTCAAAAAGATTCTTTGGTACATAAGACATCAAGCATGGGCATCCTTTCGTTGAAAAAACGACCTTCGACTTTTACCCTGCCAAACCCACTCACTCCAATCCCCCCTCCCTTGCAATCCCCTGCTTCCAAGTCCGATTATAGTATAACACGTAGTAGGTCCGTCGCACCTGAAAGTCCCCCTCCACTCCCGCAAAAGTCTTCCAGTCGACCGTCGACCGCAAGCTCGCGTGAGGACGTGACTCCTTGGGAGGTTCGATCCACCCCATCCGACACTGCACCTACAAGTCCGATCGATGACAAATTTGAAAAGGCGCTGACGCCCACCCTAAAATCCAAGCCTTCGTCAATCAAATCGAAGCCGCCGTCACTCAAATCCGCGCATCAACCGTCATTGCGATCACGGACATCTTCAACAGCGACTGGCCTAGTGGAGGACGTGACGCCATGGGAGCTATACCCCCCAATTCCCGAGAAAAACACTAAATACCATCATCCGACTGAGACGATACCCGAATACGTGCCGCCCTTGAACAGCCCACCGCCTCTAACAGCCACGGGTTTTGTAGAGGACGTGACCCCATGGGAGCTTGTTCCCCCACCTCCACCATCTCAAGACAGTCTTGCAAAACTCACCTCCCGATCACCATCCTATCTCGCGTCCGTAGGCGAGACGTCTACTCTACTCTCCTTTGATTCTTCGTCGCACAACAATCGCAAGCTGCCATCCCCCGCCCCACCCTCAACACACAATTCTTCGCACGTGTCTGGAACGTCTTCCCAAGAGCACAAGATGATGAAAACCGGACCAACGGAAGACGTCACACCCTGGGAACTCGAGCCTGGACCGAGGCATGGCTCAACAATAGAGGACGGTACAGATACGAGAACAACACGATTACGGTCATCGTTGACGTTGTCTCAAGTCGAAAAGGTGACGCCGTGGGAGTTGCATCCTGCCCCACCTTCGCCACCGTTGGATAATGGCGCAAAGGATGCCAAGACTGCCGGGAGTAGGATCAAGAAGAAGACTTCAAACTCGGTGAGTAGCGCCCCATCGAGGTCGTCCCGAACGATGGAGAACGATGGAGTCTATTTAAGAGATGTCCTTTATCTTTGATCTTTATTCCGGCCTAGACCGTGGTATCTAGACATACTGTGCTAAAGTAGTAAGGCAGATTGGATGCCTATTTCCTTTGAAGGGAATCGTGCTTTTTTCGTCCATTTCGCTCCTACACTTGACCTCATTAGGACGAGCGCTGACGATAAGATGTATTTGTACTTTCTGCAGGGCAACTCGTTCGCTTCCAACAGTGGAAAGGCCTTATCTGACCTTTCCTTCGTTCGTGGGCGAAAGAACGGTATTAAAACCTCAAGGGTCAGGTACACGAACGAATCACTCCAGTCAAGACGACCTCATTCTCCGGTTCAAAACATTCTCTCGCCTTCGCAAGATCAATCAGACGACAACGAAGGTGACGATATGCCTCGACATGTCCACTCTCGTATTCCAGAGATACCACCAACACCACGGGGCGCGAATAACGCAACCTCGCCCACCACTTCTACTCCAATTACACCAGTTACTCCCGTCACCTCGAAACTCACCAGGTCAGAGCCGTCGTCGAGGCCACAATTTAATATGTCAACTGCGGACAGAAAGATCTTGACGCAGCTCGAATACTTCAAGGATGCTCACGACAAGGAATTCATTATCAAAGGCAAGGGTTATCATCAGCAAGGCGGCGGCGTCACCCCAGGCAAGATTCATCACACTTACGACGAGAAGGAGGCCCCATATCCACGATGCTATGATGCCAGAGCACAAGATTTGTGAGTGTGGAGTCTAGTCGCCTTCTTACCTCTTCTGTGTTGTTACCATCACGCCAACGCTTCCAACCTTACGGCCTGGTCATATGGTCCTTCAGTTTCCTATCTCGAAATCACCCCCTCTTAGCATATGTTCTGTCTAATTTTGCCTCTACTCTGGCTAATCCCTAAATTTTGCACTTTGCAGGGATGTTTGGGAGATGATGATCTGTCACCAGGTATGTAACAGCTGGACATGGCATATTTTCCATGAGCCACCTCGAGCAGTGTGAGTTTCGTCTTCGTAGCTTCGAAATTTGCTTTTAACGGTGTTTTTCAGGTTGGATATCGGTTGCGGTGAGATTCGAGAATCACAAACTGGTTAGGTTGGAGTACTGACAGGCGTTATAGGCACTGGGTCTTGGATAACTCATGCTGCAGGGACATGGAAGGTAAGCGACATTCAATGGTTAGCCGAAAGGAATTATCACTAACCGCTGATATTCAGGAGTGTCATTTCTGGGGTACGTTGTATCACTTTGTTTTGTTACGTTGTATTAATGTCATATGGCAACGTCATAGGCATCGATTTAGTGCCAACACAACCCGATTTCACTACTCTTGGAGACAGAGACTTGAAGGAAAGGGTACACTGGGTTCATCAGAATTTGTAAGTTTGAATTGGCTCTTGGGTTTCTAGAGTGATCTAATAATTTCTGCAGCCTCGAAGGTCTCCCTTTCGAAGAGGAGAAGTTCGATTATATGTAAGGGTTTTCATCAACCAGGGCGCACGCAAGTCATAACTCATGCCTCGTCTTCTAACTCAGCCATATTAAACGAGTGGGACTTGGTGTGCCGGAGAATAAGGTATGAAGCCGTCATCTCATGGTCCCAGGCTAAAAGGTTAACGAGATTGATTATGGTTAGTGGGACGCTCTCTTCGAGGAGTGTAAACGGGTTCTCAAGCCTGGTGGAGCCTTTGAGGTGAGGACCATCTTTGGGATAATCAATCTTCCCGTGCTGAGTGCGGGCCCTATAGTTGATCGAGGAGGATTTGTTCTTCCCTGGCAAACCAAAGGACTCTCACGACTTACCCTCGAACATACCGATGGCGCTAGAAGAACCCGAATTCTCGTATGGCTTCGAACCGATAAAATCCGACGAAGCCTCGCACAGTCAACCGATTTCTCCAATCTCGCCTGCCGATATCAAAACTCCTTTAAGCACCTCGGGCCGTAGTTTGAATGGAAATCTGACGACTTCTGCTTCCGACCAGACACCAGTTTACCCGACTCCTTTAGCCTCCGATGCCTCAGCTTCATCCCAAGAGGCAGGTAAACATGCGATCTTTACCAACGGGGGGCCCAAGTATGATAAGGACTCCCTTCTCCCTCTTCAACCTGATACCCCATGCGCAAGTAGCTCACAGCCGGTAAAAGTGCCCATTGTCACACCTCATTCACGTTCAGCCGCCAAACCCTCCTTATACGTCAAAACGAACACTCAGGGGCACACGTTCGCGGGTTCTGCGGTGTCTCTTATTCATGCCATAGGTCACCACACCACTAGACCAAATGAGTATACAGGTTCGGCCCCCAGACGAAGATCCGCCGCAATAGTCGTGAACAAGGATCTGAATTCGAGTGACAATGGCGCACACAGTCGGCGAGATTCCAGCCATGGAACGCAGAGTCAAATTTCGTCTGATAGCATTCCCGCCGCAAGTGCCAGACGGCCAGCCAAGAGTGAACCCTACTTGTTAAAGCAGTATAAGGCCTCTCGGAACCCACGGGACCATACCCTTCTTGAAGCCATCTACACTGAAATGCTCGCTTCAAGGTTCATCAATGCCACCCCTCTTTCGATCATCCAGAATTACCTTGACTACCACTTCGCCGGTAAGTGAAGTACCTGAGTGCAAACCGTTCCGATATCTGAAAGTGTGATAGATGTGCGAACGCACCCTCCGTTATTGTTCAGTTTTCCGCCCACCGCTCTCTTACATTCGGAATCACGATATGTGACGGACTCTGAGACGGAGTCGGAGAGCTCGGATGAATTCTCTTCAGACGATGAAGCTCGCGATGCAATCCGGCCCAAACCGCCAAGACCTAAGGTACCCAAAAACATAGGTACTGCGCCCGACTTGCCCCGTTCACGCTATCGTTGTGTGCTCGGAAAGCCTACCGAGGATGCTCCTCATACCCCTCGATTCGTCTCATTCCCTCATCTCATTCGACAACAGTCACCTTATGTTTCCTTTGACACAACTCGTGGATACGCCTTCTCACCCTCCTCCAACGTACAAAGGAGAAGTGTTGACGGTAAACCATCGGGTCCGATGCGGATGTCCAAACTACCCAACCAAACGCTCAACCTCGATGTCAAGACGCTGAATATGCATCTGTACCTTCGAACGATGGATATACTAGGATGTTCTGAGCCGATGTGGGAATGGGTTGTTCAATATCAGTCAGACCTTGCAAAGAAGACTAGTGGTCCTGGATCACACACATCCCCCCTTGCGGGCTTGATCAAGCCGATACAGAGCGATGCGAGCCTAAGTTCAACCGCGAGCGCCGACTCGAGGGCTTCAGTGATGAATGGAATTGCAGAACTGACTAGGGATGATTTCGAAATGTTACTCGTGAACTTTGAACTGTGAGTGCTGAGAACGGCTGGCATATTCTGGATGTGCTAATCTGTGACCGTAGGGACATGCAAGATCAAGCCTCCGTGGATTATGCTCTACAGGAACAAGTGAACTGGCACGTCTTCGCCTCTCCTCGAGACCCTAGGCGTAAAGCCTTTGACGAGTCTTGCAAGAAATGGGACAAGTGGGTGGCGAAGCAAGAAAGGAGAGCTCATTATCTCGCCCACCACCATTCGAGAAATCATAATGGAGAAACATCACAGGAACCCCGTCACAGGAATTCTAATGGCGACCTATTGTCTGTACCTTCAGCTGGAATTTCCAACGGAACTGCCCCTAATCACAATACTGATCCCCGCGGAAAACGATTCTCTTCAAAACAAGACCTTTCTGACGCTAGTCCTATTCCTTTCGGTCCTTCGAGCCTACCCCCTGACAAGCGTTTGAGTCGAGCTATTCGAATCTTCGTTGCCTGGAAGCCCCACGATCCTCACTCGACCAATAAGGCGGTGCCCACTTGCAATGGTTTAAATACCCCCGGTACTCCGAGTCATTGATTCATTCTGGGTTTGTCCTTGCGTCTATCTTTTTTGCTCATTAAATTGTCGAAATTTGTCTCTCAAGCCACTCATATTTGCTTCAGTCATCACCTCATCTAGATTCACCATCTCGCCAATTACTAGACTTTTATTGCCCTGTCATTTAATCCATGGATTACACTTTTCAATTGACACCACCACCCTTATCTATCGTCGCGATGCGACGATGTTACTCTGTATTCATCATGCTCAAGTTATCATATTGTTTACCTAGCTTTGAGCATCCTCAACTTTGCGCATCTTGCAACGTACATAATACCTCTATAAATTCGAGTTGACCATTGTCACAGTTATACCTCTGCTGGTGTATTTCCTCTCACATTAGTCACATTCAATTCATCGCCTCGGCATTTTGGACGTCCTGAGAGTGTGTGTCTGTTTCTATCAGCTGAGATACCCTTAAGTGATCTAGATGGTGAAAATAACTAGATAGTAAAGATGCCGGGCTACTTCTGCTCCAGGGCTGTGGAAACCCCCCCCCCTAAGATAAAAAAACCCGGGTACTTGGCCAAGGTCGACCTCCTGGGTATTTTACTGGTTATTTAGTTATTACATAAGGAAACATGTGATCAAATTTTTCCTAAAAGTCTTCGTCATCCTCGCTTGTACAGACTCGAGGAAATTTGACTTCAGATTGATCAACAAAGAGGTTGATCCTGTTCCATCGTAGATATTGGTGACATGCATATTGCTATAACTCAAAGATGAGAAAAATTGAGCCTTTCCCCTTCCACTGCATTAGTGTGTCATTCTCAGAAGCATAAATTTTCTTCTCAGCAATACTGAGTATGTTGGCTAGCAGTAAAACTTCCCACACCCATGTTGGAATGGTCATACTGAGAGGTTGGAAGTTGAACTCACAATGCACTCAGCTGCTGAGCCTGACTCTGCATGTCATTTACCCCCTCCCCAGACCTTAGGTAAATTGCATGTTAATTAATGGCCATGTTCCTACTATTCACTAGTCAAAAAGAGTACCATGTCCCCCCTCTCATGGACCACCAGGGTTTTGTGGGTCCAACTGTCACAGGGAGCTGACACCAACTAAGTGATGTTTGAATGAGTGAGCATCAAGCCATCATGATGAGGTTACAAGATGGGGTGACCATGAGGTTGACATGAATGATGCTGGCAACAAGATCGATTAAAGAGAACTTAACTACTTACTGCTCTAGAGAACAAGAATAAATGAGAATAGATAAGGTGGCCAGTGGAAAGATCATAGATGATCAATCCAGTCTTGTGTCTACTTACCAAAAAATCACAAACAGCTGATGCTGCATTGATATGACCACTGCTGTTCATAGAGTCAATAGCCTCCTGAATCTGGCCCTTGTATGCTTCTGGCTTGTCATAAGCACCTGAGTTTTGACTGATCAATGCCTCACGAGGCATAAACTGCTCCTGGAGGGTGAGCATAGGGAAAGCCTGAGAATCTCACCACTACCTATAATGCAATCAAGACAAAAACAGTTAGGTGCTTTACTAAGCCTTTTACACTCTGACACAGCATATTCTGGCAAGTGTGACAAAGGCCACAAAAACATATCTCAAGAACTACTGTATGTACTTACACAAAACTACTGCAGAATTGTGTGCAGTTAGAACAACATTTGCCAAAAATAAGCAATTGACAGCAGGCTGCAGATGAGATATTCATGAATCCATAAACCCCTGGTGGTCCATGAGAACATGATATCAGTCAAAACCCAACTGCTCTTATTCTGCTCATGATGACAATGACAGTGATGGAACCCCTGATGTTCAAGCTGAATAGCCTCAAATAGTTTCTATCACCTGACATCACATGCACAGAAATAAATAATGAAGCTCTACAGTGATCAACTGTCATTCTATACACCTGCTCTTTCCTATCTCATCTCTGCACCAAATATCCTGAGAAAACCAGTAAAAAAATACCTACAATAGATGTCTATGAGAGTGTCAAACAATGTTAAGATTGGAGGAGAATTGAGTAAGATATGCATGATTTAGTCTCAAAATCTGCCCAAAATAGTCAAAATCAAGATTGATAGCAAAGTAAAATCCATGCCAAAAGGTCAATTTCTTGCTGTTTGTATTCAAACTGCTTTCATTCTGTAGATCAACATTCTGGCTACATCCATGAGTGGTTTTGATAGTGTATGAGCCAATTTAGTGAAACAGTGACCATTCTTCTGAAGTGGGACACCTGAGTGTAAACCAACTCTGGAATCTCCTCATGCATACCTTCTGCTTCTGGGGCTTGTTGCCTCACATATTTAGCTTGGATGGTTGCAAAGGCAAAATTTCAGGCTCAGAAAAAAAAAAGTAGCCCATGCTGAGCTCAATAGGAAATTGGATGAGGCTGCTAATATTACACTCTCTCCTACCGGTATTCTATTTTTATCATTCTGTCAGTCTCTATGGACCACTACCCCCTTTTGCTCTCGTCATCATGTACATTTATATAGGACTGACTTACTATCATGTCTGGTAGTTTAGTCTTGTTTGGCTATATATCTCCTCTTTGTCAACTCTCAGTCTAGGCAAGGTTTAGCCCTTGAGTGTTTCTCTGTTGCCACCTTTGCATAGGCCTAAGTCTGTATAGATAGCCTCCCTAAAAGGGATCTTTAGGAAACAATCCCTAGCACAGATAACAAAAGACTAAACTCGCTAGAACACTTGACTTGACTCAGCTCTCAGCTGCCTATCATCATTCTCTCTATTCTCTTCTCAGGTTGTCGCTTGGCCAGGAAACAAGCCTCGGTTACACTTCACTGTGAAAGGAAATAAAGGATCAAGGTTGTCGCTTTACCAGAAAAGTATTCTCTCGATATTTGATATATGATTTTTACGATAATGAGTACTAGATGATTTCGAGCGCCTTCAACTTCAGAAGATGAAGACGCCATACCAAAATCTATCCCTGTTCCCCACCTCCTCCAATCAGAACACCCTTCTACATCACAACCCTCTCCCCTTTTCCAAACACCTGCAGAAACTCCTCAACTCCATGCTCTACAAACTCTGACACCTCATCCACATGACGTTCAAACCCTATTAAGACCTACTCGGCCATCTCCTTGGCCACCTCCACCCTATTTGGAGATAGAAATAACACTAATTGACAGGAATCCCCTGGACATACCACAGCAACCCTTACCTCATCTTATCCCAGAATCATTCGATGATGAAGGAGAAGAAGCAAACGAAGAAGACAAAGATGAAGAAGAAGAAGAAGAAGAAGATGAGAAAGAAGGAGATGAAGAAGAATACAAAACTGATGAAGAAACAGAAGAAGAAGAAAGCCCAGAAACCAGAAATAGCGATTAAATAATAAACGATCAAGCTGCAGCAATTGCCGCCTCAATGGAGAATTTAACTATCAGTGACATCTCCCACGATCAGCCAACCCTACCTTCAACCTTTTTCAATAACCCCATCTTGATGACCACCCTCTTGATATAGCACGATACACACACCTCTTTACCTGCATCATTATTACAATTGGAATCAGAGTTATTACAGCAATCCTCCTTGCAACTGCCACAACATTCCTCCATTATAATGCTTCTTCAAATGTCATCACTCCCTTCTCTACTAGTACAATCCCTTTCTCTAATACTAACATCGATAACTCCCTTACCACCACCACAACCCCCACAAAGACAATCACCACCCCCATCAGGCCCACCACTTCCATCAGGCCCACCACTACCACCTCCTCCCCCACCTATCATTTCTGTTGCCATGGCTATCCCCAATCTTCCAGAACTCACATTCATGGGTCCAAAATCCTTTGACGGGAATTGCGAGAAGTTCGAACAATGGCTTCTCTCCAGTGAAATCTACCTTGCAGCAAAACACACTACCTACCCCAATGACCAAACTAAAATCTGGTATACACTTGCCACCATGCAAGACGGCCCAGCTAATGCTTGGGCAGCCCAATTCATTGCCTCTCACACCACACCCCCAGCCCAACCCAGAAAACAATTGACTATCGCTCTTGGAACCTACGATGCATTCATTACAGCACTCCATGCAGTGTTTGCTCTACCTAACCAACAGGCATTCGCCCTCACCAAAGTCAAAAACATCTGCCAATGAGGATTACCCCTCGAAGACTTCATATCCAATTTCAAAACCTATGTCTGATTGTCTAAAATCACTAACGAGGATGTCCTCATTGATTACTACAGACATGCCATTGACCCACATATTGCTTGACAAATTGACACCCAAATTACCCTACCTACCACCATTGAAGAGTAGTACACTCAATCTTGACATCTCGATGACAACTACCAATAGGCGAACATCCTATATGGCCAAATCACTTCACTTCCAGGCTACAGACAAGCCCAACAACAATACAATCACCGATTCCCTCCACGTCGACAACCAACTCGCTCAGTCAACACTTATGCAAACTACTATCGACATCAACCCCATACCTCCACCTCTCATCGCAACTCCAATACAATGGATGTCGACCATGCCTACTTTGACATCAATGAGCAATACCTCGACGAAGAACTGGATTACCAAGATGATGACCTTCTCATTGAAGAAGAAATAGAAAGTGTGAAAGACGAAGTAGAAAGATTGGAAGAAGTTTATATCATGACTGATGCGACACTCAATGCCATCTTCACCCCCATTGAACGACAATGTTTCCTAAGAGGAGAGTGTTTTGAATGTGAAAAGAAAGGTCACCAAGCATGAAACTGCCCTCTTCGTCAAGCTCGACAATCCCAATGTGCATCATCTTCTCAACCTCCCCCACCTCAACACCCTCATCCCCATTCAACAGTTACTCAAGCAATCAACATGATTGACATGGCTCAAACTGCAGCCAACATCATTGACAACGTCACTGAAGAACATAGGGATGTAGTCAAAGCGACTTTTTCAGATTTTTAGACATGAATGACCATGTACTAACAAATAAAGATGAGACTCTTTCCTCCTTAAACCTTGTAACTATTTCTCGTGAACAAAAAACCTCCTTTATTTATCTTTCCCTGAATATCCTATGTCCAAGTCTCAGATCCATTCCCATCACTGTGTTAATCAATTCAGGAGCACAAGAAAATTTCATAAATCTCAATTACGTCAAGAAATACAAATTACTGACCCTCCAACTAAAGACACCAATTAAACTATATTACGCCGATGGAACTTCCAATGCAGAATCCACAGTAACACACTACATCAACTTATAAACTCAAATCGACAGTCAACAATGCGATATATGATTCTTAGTAACACGATTAGCCAAGAAAGCCCTTATTCTGGGAATCCCCTTTCTTGAACATTTCAATCCAGACATTGACTGGAATCAATGCATGTTCAAATGGAGAAGTCAACACACTCAATATATGGAACTCCTTCACTTGCTAAATCTACTCACTAATCGATCCTCAACTATGTTAAACCAACTAGCAGTCCTTCATATGGGACAACTATCAGCAGATGACTGGGACTATAACCCACTTGTCCACAACCAATATCCCATTAGTCACGATGAATACGAACTAAACACAGAAATTGCCTATATTGTGGCAACCCTCTTAGAATTGAATTACAAAGCTACAATTGCCACAAGACTGGCTCAGTCAAAGATTTCATCCAATGCGATCTCTTTTGAGGAACTGGTACCCACCAAATTCCATCACCATCGACTGCTATTCAGTAAAACCCAATCTAATCAATATTCCCCTTCCTGACCTTATGATCACAAAATTGACCTAAAAGAAACCTTTAAACCCATCGCCCATAAATCTTATCAGTTATCCCCCATGAAAACTCAAACTCTCAAAGAATTCATCAATGAAAACCTTCAAAAAGGATACATTTGCAAATCCAAATCTCTAATGGCGTCTCCTTTCTTCTTCATAGAAAAGAAAGACAGAAAGCTTCGACCTTGCCAAGACTATCGATATCTCAATGATCACACTATCAAAAACGCCTATCCTATCCCACATATTTCAACAATCATGGACTAACTCAAAGATGCAAAATACTTCATGAAGCTTGACATCTGACATGGGTATAACAACATCTGAATTTGAAAAGGAGACAAATGGAAGGCCATCTTCTGAACCCCCTTCAGTCTATTTGAACCAACAGTAATGTTCTTTGGAATGATGAACTCTCCAGCTACCTTCCAAAATATGATAGACACTATTTTTATCGATATGATACACAACAACCTCATTCTCATTTACATGGACGACATCCTGATATTCGCCCCAATGCTCAACAAACTCACCAAATACACCAAACAAGTCTTCAAAATCCTTACTGATAATGACCTCTATCTGAAACCAGAAAAATGCAAATTCAAAAAACAACGTGTCTCATATCTCGGATTCATCATCTCCCCTAACAAAGTTGAAATGGACCCAGTAAAACTCGATGGAATATGACAGTGGCCAACTCCAATGACCACTAGGGATGTACGGAGCTTTATCAGCTTCACCAATTACTATCGCAAATTCATCCATCATTATGCCGATCTTATGTGACTCTTAAACACACTTCTATTGAAGAAAACATCATTTAACTGGACCACCAATACTGAAATAGCTTTCAAACTCCTCAAACAGGAATTCTCCAATCCAACCCTCCTCTTCATCCCAGATCTGATGAAACTATTCCAAATAGAATGTGATGCATCCAAATACGCCTCAGGAGCAATTCTTTATCAGAATGACCTTAATGGAAATCAAAAACCCATTGCATTCTTTTCTAAAACCTTCTTGCCAGCTGAACAAAATTACAACATATATGATTGAGAACTTTTGGCCATAATACATGCCTTGGAAGAATGGAGACATTATCTCAAAGGTTCACTGCATACAATAACAATTTGCTCTGACCACCACAACCTCACCTACTGGAAAAAACCCCAAGATCTCAACCGATGGCAAGGACATTGGTATGAAACTCTTTCATGATTCAATTACCAGATTCAACATGTCCCTGGACCAAAGCTCATAGCCACAGATGCATTATCTCGATGTCCAGATCACATCCCACCTAATGACAACAACAGCAAGAACATCACCATGCTTCCCGATAAAGTCTTCCTTCACCAAATTGTTGTCCTCTCTAAAGAATATTTCATTAACCTCATCGATGTAGTCCTTCAACAACAGATCACAAAGTCAACCAAATATGACCCACTATCAATGCAAATACTGGAGGCACTCCTACAAAACAAACCTGAAACAATCGATAAACGATATTCGATCTACTCAACTGATCACAGACTACTACTCTTATTCAAAGGTTGAGTGATCATTCTGCAAGATCAATCTCTACAGCAGGAAATCATATCCCACTATCATGACCACCCACTCACAGGACATCCAGGTCAACAAGAAACTTATTGCCTAGCGAAGAAGCACATCTACTAGCCTGGCATAAATACCTTTATTAAAAACTACGTATATGGCTGCACACTATGTCAACAGATGAAAATTAATCGACATCCTACCAAGCTACCACTACATCCCATAGAAACCCCTAAATTGACATGACTCTTTGCACAGATTGGCATGGACCTCATAACAGATTTACCCCTCTCACGATTTTATGACGATCATGAGTACAATGCTATTCTGTCCATAGTGGACCATGGACTTTTGAAAGGAGCTATTTTCATCCTAACTACTAAGTCTGCAACTGCAGACAACATCGCACGACTCTTTTTAACCTATTTCTTTCCCCATTATGGCATCCCCAACGAGATAATCTCTGACCAAGATCCTAGATTCTCCGCTAAATCTATTCATGCCCTATTCAACCAACTGGGATAACCCAAGCATTCTCAACTGCCTATCATCCCCAAACAGATGGAATGGTGGAATGTTACAATCAAGAGATCGCAGCATATCTTTCCATATACTCATCCCAAAACCCCCATGACTGGTCAAGACACATCCCCATACTACAATTCATTCACAACTCAAAGACTCATGCTAGTCAGCAGTATTCTCCTCACAAACTCATTCTTGGGATAAACCCCCCAGGCATACCAACCATCATCAAAATGCCATCCATTGACTTGTTTGAAAAAAGACTGTGCCTTCTCAATCATGCCAGAAATGAAGCTATAGCTTCTCACAAACTGTCAGCTGAATGAATGGTGAAATGAATTACATCTACCTTCAAACCTTTCAAACTCCATCAGAAAGTATGGCTAGAAGCTACCATTACTGTCAAATGAGTCATCTCCCTATGAGTTTACGAACTGAACCTCCCACCAAATTGGAGGATCCACCCAGTTTTCCATGCATCTCTTCTTATCCCATGCAATGAAAACAACATTCATGGTCCAAACCTTCCACTTT